>PIJE02002237.1:31776-36776 GCA_002895965.2 Coryphaenoides rupestris
CCATTTCTCTCTCTCTCTCTCTCTCTCTCTCTCTCTCTCTCTCTCTCTCTCTCTCTCTCTCTCTCCTGCTCTCTCTCCCCCTCCCTCTATTTCTCTGGCTTTTCTTTTAATACCATCATTAGGAGAAATCTCCTGTCTGCTGCTAACGGTGCTGCTGGCCAGGAAGAGGCACAGAGGAAAGAGCAAGCAAGAGGGAGAGAGAGAGAGAGAGAGAGAGAGAGAGAGAGAGAGAGAGAGAGAGAGAAAGAGAGAGAGAGGAAGACAGGGATGAGACAAGATGAAGTGTGAGCTAGTTATGGCCATGCCGCAATGTGAAGAGTTCAAGGTGAACCCTTTCTTTTTGCCTTAAGGTCTGGTCTGTCCATATACAGTAAGGTGTGGACTGTCCATATACAGTAAGGTGTGGACTGTCCATATACAGTAAGGTGTGGACTGTCCATATAAGGTGTGGTCTGTCCATATATGGTGTGGTCTGTCCATATAAGGTGTGGTCTGTCCATATAAGGTGTGGTGTGGCTATAAAGGCAAGTGGCCACGTTTTCCACATGTTGTCAGTATATGAACCACCTGCAGGCCATGTGTGTGTGTGTGTGTGTGTGTGCGTGTGTGTGTGTGTGTTGGCTCATGCATGACTTAACGCACATGCACACACACACACACACACACACACACACACACACACACACACACACACACACACACACACACACACACACACACACACACACACACACACACACACACACACACACACACACACACACACACACGTGCACGGTGTCTACGAGGACAGGTGTGAGACGGACACCTTGATTTTTAGGGCGCACACTAAAAGGCACTTCCTGATGAGAGGGCTGTTCCGCACCGACCAATGGGATCGCTCACTCCTGCAAAATCGGAGCCTTCTATTGGTCGAGCTGACAACCTTGCGTTCCCGCGACGACGACGACAACAACAACAACAACAACGCGAGCCCGCCCTACCACGATGCGGCAGCTAGCTGTTAACCCCTCGAGGGTGGGGGGGCGGGGGAAAGGTTATTCAGACATGGATTCAGGTGCGTCTCTGGTATGTGTGAGCTAAGCTAAGTCTACATCAGGTACACAACACGTGTTTGTGTTGTAAGGAAAGCATCAGTCAATCAACATCTCTCATGTCTCTCTGTCTGTAGGTCCATCTGTCTGTCTGTCTGTCTGCCTGTCTGTCTGTCTGTCTGTCAGGAAGGCAAAAGAAAGGAGGAGATTCCACCCACTCAGACACACACACACACACACACACACACACACACACACACACACACACACACACATGCAGACACAGACAAACACACACACACATGCCCACACACGCAGACACAGACACACACACACACATGCCCACACACACACACAGACACAGACACACACACACACACACACACACACACACACACAGAGACACACACACACACACATGCAGACACAGACACAGACACACACACACATGCCCACACACACACACAGACACAGACACACACACACACACACACACACAGACACAGACACAGACACACACACACACACACACATGCCCACACACACACACAGACACAGACACAGACACACACACACACATGCCCACACACGCAGACACAGACACACGCAGACACACACACACGCAGACACAGACACGCACACACACACACAGACACAGACACACACACACACACACACACACACAGACACAGACACAGACACACACACACACATGCCCACACACACACACACACACACAGACACAGACACACAGATATTCACACGTTCAGTGGAAATGTTATTCTACGCTACCACAGAGCTGGCACCAGTCGGGTCTGTGGCTACGAGTGGAACTGCACATTCTTATGTTTCCCCCCCCCGACCGCAAACTGTGGAAAATGTGTAAACCGAGAGGTTATATATATATATATATTTATTTTTTTTTTAATTTAATTGCAGTTCAATTCTACACACTCTCATGTGAGGAAGATATTCAAATGGTCATACAAGCTGCAGTTCTGCAGATGTTTTGAAAATGTGCTGCATTAAATAATGAAACCATAGTATCTGGTAATATACCATGTCGACTCACTGGTTGTCACACTGAAACCCTTCAGCCATCACGCAGCAGTATTTACTTCTAGAAGCAATGTACTGTCGTACCACTTGTACGGGAAAACCCAATGGCTCATGTTGTGCCGATCGGAGCTATTGAGATAAATTTTAATATTTTTTTACAGCGGAACAGAACAAATGTTTGACCTTTATTTTCATTAGGCCTACACAACATAAATAAATACAGTCTAAAGTCTATAGTTTATGTTTTAAAATTAACCTTTAAGTCTGACAGCTAATTCTTCTGATGCTGCGTCATTTTATCTAATTAGGTGTGTTGTCCAAAAAAAACAGTAATTATACATTACGAACGGTAAAATCAAGAGTGCCGTGGGATAAGTAATTCAGTAACGCAACACCACTGTGGAGTGTGTGTGTGTGTGTGTGTGTGTGTGTTTGGTGGGCGGTTTAAGCAGCCTCACCTGGCCCCAGTTCATTAGAGTCTGGGGCTGGGGGCTGGGGGGGGGGGGGGGGGGGGGGCGGGGCTGCAAACACCTGTGGTGCACTGGCCAATCAGTGCACCACAGGTGAAACCAGCCATCAGCACACACATCCACCACATCCACTATCGCTCTCGAAGCCGACCAATACATCACCACACCACCACGACCTAACACAGTAAACCACACACGTAGATGAAACACCGTTAACCTACTCGTACAACCGAGCGTGCGCGACAAATCACCACAATATCTAACCACCCCAAGCCACCCATAACCCAAACCTAGACTTCACACTCCTGGACTAAAAGTGACGCTTGTCATCTGTACCCGGCTACCACCACCAATACAACCACCACCACCATCTAACACCACCTACAACCACCACCACCAAAACCTCCACCACCACCAGCCCCAATACAAGCACCACCACCACCACACCACCTCCACCACCACCAGCCCCACCACCACCACCACCGCCACCACCAATACAACCACCACCACCACCACAACCACCACTAACACCACCCTTTCGCAAGCTGTGAAAGGGTGACAAGTCTTCTTGGCGACGCCAACGCTAAGCTGTGCGGGCCGCTGCTGTACAACGTCGGTATTGATTGATATCGACGGCCGACTGACGGGGCGGGGACAGCGAGAAGTTGCTAAACGATCGTTGGCAAGGTTAAGCGCAGCGCAGCGCGGGCGGGCGGGCGGGCCGGCCGGTGGGTCTGCGTCGGAAAGGATAAAGAAGAATGCAAATGAGACTCCGATGAGGGACGGTGAGACATGAGAGCGAGCGGTGTCGCTGTGAGGACGACAGGAAGTGGGGGAAAAAAGAAAGAAAGAAAGAAATGAACACGCGACAGAAAAGATGAAAGTATAAAGGGGAGCGGCAAGGTCGACGACGGCGGTAAATGGCGGGATAGCAAAGCCGAACGAGCTTTTAAATAGCGCTTGTCGTGTTGAGGACGACGTGTTGCCGCGTCGTGCTAGGAGCTGCCAGCGCGGCCAGGGGTATCGCCATGCTAACTAGCTTAGCATGCTAATTGCCCCGCCCCCCCCCCCTCCCCCTCCTCCATTCCGCCCTCCTCATTTGGATAATACACGTTAGGTCGTGGTTATGGCAGCCTAATACTAACACAGCCTAAAATCCGGCCGATAATCTGAATAGGCCGCCGTGAAGAATCAATGTCTTTATGCCCGCCCGCCCTCGCTGGGCGTTCTGCTCGGCGGTATTTGTGGTTGTAAGCGATTGACCTTGCTACACGCTACTGAAGTGGCTAAAGTGGCTCGCTACGCTACTCCAATATCAGGACACGGGCGGTCGCAGTTGAATAAAGCGCTTTATTGCCGAGTTTGTAGCCGTTTGAAGACAGAGCAGGGTTTGTACACTGCTAGCTTGCTTGTCTGTGTGTGTGTGTGTGCTGATGGCTGGTTTCACCTGTGGTGCACTGATTGGCCAGTGCACCACAGGTGTTTGCAGCCCCTCACCCAACCCCGCCCCCAGCGCTAAGCTCGTTCGGCTTTGCTATCCCGCCATTTACCGCCGTCGTCGACCTTGCCGCTCCCCTTTATACTTTCATTCTTTTCTGTCGCGTGTTCATTTTCGTTTCTTTCTTCTTTTTTCCCCACTTCTGTCGTCCTCACAGGCGACACCGCTCGCTCTCATGTCCTCACCGTCCTCATCCGGCGTCTCATTTGCATTCTTCTTTATCCTCTCCGACGCAGACCCACCGGCCGGCCCGCCCGCCCGCCCGCGCTGCGCTGCGCTTAACCTTGCCAACGATCGTTTAGCAACTTCTCGCTGTCCCCGCCCCGTCAGTCGGCCGTCGATATCAATCAATACCGACGTTGTACAGCAGCGGCCCGCACAGCTTAGCGTTGGCGTCGCCAAGAAGACTTGTCACCCTTTCACAGCTTGCGAAAGGGTGGTGTTAGTGGTGGTTGTGGTGGTGGTGGTGGTTGTATTGGTTGTGGTGTTGGTGGTTGTGGTGGTGGTGTTAGTGGTGGTTGTGTCAGTGGTGGTGGTGGTGGTTGTGGTGGTGCTTGTATTGGGGCTGGTGGTGGTGGAGGTTTTGGTGGTGGTGGTTGTGGTGGTGGTGTTAATGGTGGTTGTGGTGGTTGTATTGGTGGTGGTGGTGGTGGTGGTTGTATTGGTGGTGGTGGTTGCTGGTGGCTGGTGGTGGTGGTTGTCATTAGGTGGTGGAGGTAGTGGAGGTGGTGGTGTTAGTGGGTGTGTGTGGAGGTGGTGGCTGGTGGTGGTGGTGGTGCTATGTATGTTGGGGCCTGGTGGGTGTGTAGAGGTTTTGGTGGGTGGTGGCGGTGGAGGTTGGTGTTAGTGGTGGTGGTGGTTAGCCGGGAAAGCAATCTGTACTTTTTTCAATCACACTTCTCGCCCCCCCAGGCGGTTCCATGAGCTCCGATAAACAAC
>PIJE02002237.1:46776-51776 GCA_002895965.2 Coryphaenoides rupestris
GGACCCCCGGGGCTGAGGACCAACACCAGGAGTCCTTCACACCGCAGGGGGACGCATGGATCCGTCAGGAGTTGCGTGTTTTTGTGTGTGTGTGTCTCTGTGTGTATGTGTGTGTGTGTGTGTGTGTGTGTGTGTGTGTTGTCATTAGAACACCAATCGCTCACTATTTGTTTAGTCTCGAGGATTCTGCGTTCATCCCGAACCATAGCAATTAAATACTTACGTAAGTAAGTCATCATCACAAAATGTGTGTACTGTACACAAGTAATGCAGTTGTATTTGGTGTGGGCGCACAAATATTATGTGAATAGCAGTATTGCCACACATACAGTGTGTTCACCTTTTGAATTCTGCTCTTATCCCAGCTATTATGCAGGCAACCCAGCAATTATGAAACTCGTTCTATTAACCTTGCAATTATGAATGCTTGAATCGTGCTCTATTCTTATCTTTATGTACCACAGCGATATATTGCTGTCTCTCTTTCGACACATGTACTTAACGTAAGTCGCTTTGGATTAAAGCGTCTGCCAAATGTAAATGTAAATGTAAATGTAAATGTAAATGAATAAAACAGTCCTTTATCATCATTCTTGAAGTCAGGTTCTCATATAAGCGATGCCTGAACTCAGACCGGTTTATTTACGCAAATGCCGTAAATAAACCGCCTCGTGTGAACCGTGGACCGGGAGAGCGGACCGGACTAGACCAGAACCGGCCGGGCAAACGGGGGCACAAGGGTCAGAGCAGGCAACGCTGAGCCTGCCAGGTTCCCACACACACACAGAGAGAGAGAGAGAGAGAGAGACAGAGCCATCGAGACGGAGGGAGAGAGAGAGACTGAGGATCGGAGCCCCATGGTTTAGGAAGGCTTCACACACCCTCAGGACAATATATCAACAAACAACAGCAAAAAAAAGAAGAAGGCGAGGCTTCCGGGCCCTCGGACTTGAGTGTGGCCGATTGTGCCCCCGAAGTTTGAAGCTTGACCACAGGAAAGCTCTGGGGGCCTCGCGCAGGGATGCGAACGGCTGTTGTCGCATCTGCCAATATAAGCTGGTGGTGGAAATGTCCTGTTATGTTGGAGGTGTGGAGGAATAGCGAGAGAATAGAAAAAGAAGAAGACTGGAAAGAGGGACAGGGGAGAGGGAGCCAGAGGAGCAGAGAGACGGTTGAGAGACAGAGAGAGACAGGAGATGAGACACAGAGACAAAGACAGAGAGGAGAGCCAGAGAGAGATGCAGAGGACAGTGAGAGACGAGAAGAGCGCAGAGACAGAGGAGAGAGAGACAGAGAGAGGCAGAGATAGAGAGAGACAGGACAGAAGAGAGGCAGCGATAGAACAAGACAGAGACAGAAGCAGAGACAGCGAAGAAGACAGACAGAGACAGAGAGAGACGCAGAGAGACACAGAGACAAAGAACACGGAGAAGAGACAGAGACAAGACAGAGAGAGAGACAGAGGCAGACGCAGACAGCAGAAGAGACCAGAGGAGACAAAGAGCCAGAGGACCAAAGAGAGGACAGAGAGAGACAGAGAGACAGAGACAGAGCACAGAGAGAGAGAGAGAGACAAAGAGAGACAAACAGACAGAAAGAGACAAGAGAGAGAAGGCAAGAGGACCGAGAAGAGGCAGAGAGAAGAAGTTGAAGAATGGAGAGAAAAAGTGTAAAAAAGAGGAAAGAGAGGAGAGAGGCGAGAGAGAGAGGGAACGGACCGAGGTCATGGGACCGGTGTATATTTGGAGAAGGAATGACAGGAATTAGATGGGTGTCTTTTATAACAAAGAGAACCCTGTCTTTTCCCGTTTCACACAACCAGGAAACGGCGGCGGTGGCTCACAGCGGGTCAGGGAGTGGACCGCACCGCGCCGCCACACGGAAAACATCCACGTTAGCTCGCTAGCGCTACCGCCGGCACAGGCTAGCCACCGCCGCTCGGCTAGCCAACACGTCAGGAGCAGTTAGGGTTAGGGTGGCGTCTCGCTCAGGGACACCTCGACACTTAGCTAGGGAGGAGGGGAGGAGGCCCACGGGGATCTGAACCGGCGACCTTCCTGTTTGCCAGACAACCGCTCTCTATACCTCCTGAGCTACTTGCAAGATTTTGTGTTCAAATCCCCGGATCTTGTCATTTGTCACTCAAATGACGAAAACCCTCAAAAATAACTATGCTATCGTTGTCGCTTCGTCGTTTCTCCGAGATCGTCCTACAGGAAGACCACCACACAGACACACACACACACACACACACACAGCACACACACACACTCACACACACACACACACCAGACACACACACACACAGACACACACAGACTCACACACACGACAATACACACACACAACACCACACACCACACACAGACACACACCAGACACACACAACACACACACACCCACCACACACACACAGACACACACCACACCAGACACCACACCACAAACTCACACAGGAGGGGTCCGGGTGAATTTGATTTGATTTCCTGTCCTCGGTGGAGGGTTGAGGGTCAGGAGAGGTCGGTGTGAGGCAGAGGAACGCTCACTCCGGACAGAACGGAAGGAATCTCTTCCTCAGACCACACAGACAGACAGTCAGACAGTTCAGACACACCTCACACACACACAGACCACACAAATCAAAAATCATATACTTGATATTGGCGGGAAGATTCTCGTCCGTTGTTTCATTCGGCGGCAGTACGACACGCTCAGAAGAGGACATCTAAACACACTGTAGATAAACGTGTCCTCGTTAATATCACTCGACGGCGAGTGAACCTGATTATTTAATTTGCGAGAAGGTAAACGCCCTCGTTATAAATTGCGGGCGCGCAAGAATGCCAAACACGATTACGTTTGTCCCACAAATGCGCCAGTAGAATGGATTACGAATGCCCTCGATTTAATCTGTCGTCGATTTAATGTGCCTCGACCGTGAGTGAGTCAATACGCCGCCGGAGATACGGTCGGCGTCGGCGTCTTATCTCGTAGGCCTGCGATCGCTTTCCCCCGAAAAAATAGATCTTATCCCAAATCAGAGAGATGGTCTGGTCAGTCTTTATGGCAATCTTTACTTTCTTCACATTATTATTTGTGTATACTGTACATATTAAAATGTAATTGCAGCCTTTTTATGCCACACACAATTGAGCAGTTCCCAGTGGATCTTAAACATCACAAAATAAAGTCAAGTCTTTAATGACACGGAAGCTAATTGACCCGCCAGTAACAGTGACATGGCTAGCGTAGCGTCGGGTAGCATAGGGTAGCGTAGCGTAGCGTAGCAAATCTCCCAACTCGCACAGCTGAGGAAGCCTGGAATGCCGGGGGGCTTTTAAAGACCTCCACGGTTGTTATTGTGCACATACATGACTTACATGTTGAAACGGCACACCTGCACAGGTGAGTGAGAGCGGCTCACCTGTACTGCACTCCCACCCACCAACACTGTGCATTCCTGTGCAGGTGAAATGCGTCGCCTCGCGGGTGTGAGTGATAAATCGCTTCCAAGAGGGACGGTAAATGGATTGCATTTCATATCATCGCTTTTATCCAAAGCTCTTTATCAGTGTTGCCTCACATTCACCCATTCATACACCGACAGCGGTGGCAACCATGCAAGGTAACAACCAACACGTCAGGAGCAGGTAGGGTTAGGTGGTGTCTTGCTCAGGGGACACCTCCACACTTAGCTAGGAGCCAGCCGGGGATCGAACCAGCAACCCTCCTGTTGCCAGACAACCTGCTCTATCTCCTGAGCTACTGCGCAGCCGTCCCTCGGGTCGAGCACTGCTCCGGACAAACAACAAACGGCCGATAGATTCCCGGTCGTATCGAGCGGCGCGGAGATCGACTTCTGGTGCCGATTAACTGACTCTATTGACAACTCGCTGGCAGGAAACAGGAAGCTAATAGCTGGCGAGCTGCGGGGGAATTGACTGGAGTCATGTTCTGTCCTTCTCCTTTAATGGGAGCGCTCTGTTTAAACGTATTTATTAGGGAAACGCGGGTATAATTGCCAATGAAACAAGAACATTGTTTAACAGGTTTTTGACTTCGGCTGGCCTGCGATGGAAAAAGGAACTATTAAAGCTCTAACGACCCAGCGATTTTCTCAAATGATGTGTGTGTGTGTGTGTGTGTGTGTGTGTCTATGTGTGTGTCTAAGTGTGTGTCTATGTGTTGAGTTGGTTAGGATGCTGATATGTGAGCCTATGGGAGCTCTCTCTCTCTCTCTCTCTCTCTCTCTCTCTCTCTCTCTGTGTGTTGCCTGTGGTCCGGCTAAACCCAGAGGTAGAGTCAGACAGCTGCTGGAGGAAATTAAGGAAGAGATGGTTTAGAGAGAAAATAAGTATGTTCTTGCCTTGGTGGCTTCTTCTACTTTCTTTTTTAGAATGTGTGGGGACAGTTTTCCACTCCGCAGTCTTCAGATGCCCAACCTATTATAAGCAGAAAGAAATGTTATTTGTATTAAAATAGGCCTTAAAGCGGAATTCTACTAAATATTATAACACAATTGTTGCCGGTTATTATTTTGTTGTGGTTTTGTTCATGTTTTTAGAATGTTTTTGTTGACACATATTCATATCATTCACTGAAATTCTGAAATGTGGACATTTGCAGTGTGTGTGTGTGTGTGTGTGTGTGTGCATGTGTGTGTGTGTGTATGTGTGCGTGTGCGTTCCTCACACTACAACTGAGTTGAGTCCTGCGGTCATGTGACCCAAACCTACGGCGACGATACTGTATGTGACTCAAACAAAACACGCGTGTAGCAGACGGACTCGTCACGGGACAGCATGTGGAAACACACGCAGGCCTCTAGCCATGTGTAATTGTTGTTGTTGTCATGGTTGTCATGGTTGTTGTTGTTGTTGTTGTTTATTTTTAACCCGGTCTTTGCTCTGTGTCATTTTCCCCCGGGCTCAGAGGTCAGAGGGTAAAGGTTAAAGTGGTGAGAGTGTCATGGTCAGTGGGTGGTCAGCTGACAAATGAGA
>PIJE02002237.1:66776-69276 GCA_002895965.2 Coryphaenoides rupestris
CCACGGCCATGCGTGTCCACAGGTTGTGAAAGATCATAGACTGAGGATGTACACACACACACACTCGCGCACACGCACACACACACACACACAAGAATAGCTTTTTATTCGTGTGTGTGTGTGTGATCGCTCATACTTGATTTTTTTCTTTCACCAACCCCACCCCTCTCTCTCTCTGTCTCTATCTCTGTCTCTCTCTTTCTCTCTCTCCCGCGCTCTCTCTCGCTCTCTATCTCTCTCTCTCTCTATCTCCCTCTCCCTCTCTCTATTTGTGTATGTGTCTCTCTCTCTCGTTCTCTCTCTTTCCCTCTCTATCGCTCTCTCTCTCCGTCTCCGTCTCTCGCTCGCTCTCTGTCTCTCTACCTCTCTCTCTCTCTCTCTCTCTCCGTCTCCGTCTCACCCCTCTCTCTCCCCCCGGGGGACAGCAGAGCTCCCTGGCTGTCTGTGTTGTCCGCTAATATATTCCCCCGCACACCTCCAGTATTTACTGAGCCGCCCGCGCGCAGCTATTTAAAGGTGAGCGTCTCCAGAGAGTTCTGACCGGCACCTTCAGGATGGAGGGACGGTGTCGTCGTCGTCGTCGGGCGGGCGGGACGGAGGGAGGGAGGGACGGGCTGGTTGCCATGGTGCTGGACGGGACAGACAAGACAGACAGACAGACAGATGGGAGCGATGGCCGACAGGAAAAGAAAAACACACAATAATCGTCAATATCATCACGCACACACACACACACACACACACACCACCACCACGTAGGAAGTGGCTGCCTTCGAATGCCAACAGGTAAATTAAATGGCAGAGAAGTCGAGATGGAGGACCGTGACTATTACTGTAGTGGGTTGCTGGTTGCTTACTTTTTGACATTTATAATACTCAATATTCAACACTTCCGCACTTATAGGCTATATTCCCCATTCCTACATTTTATCGATGTTTTCCTTTTTGACATTTTTTGCATGACATTTTTTATCTTTATCTTATTATTTATTTTTACATATAAATATATATATATATATTAGTGGTGGGACTCGATTAAAAAAATGTATCTAATTAATTAGAGGCGTTGTAATTAATTAATCGTAATTAATCACGTTTTAATTACATATCAATATTTGACACGAGAAGCCACATTTTCCAATTCAAATGGATTTTGGTGTACGAGTGAATCAATGAATAAATGTGACAGTGCTGGTAATTTGGGGACAAAGGGAGGAAAGTCATTTTTCTGTTTTTTACAGATTATGAAAGTGCAGATTGTAAGTTTTCTATCTGATGTGTCATACTTTGAAATCTGAAAATAGTTGAAGAAGATCTTCCTATTTTAATGTTGGTACACCTGGACTCCACAAGCAGAGAAAAACCCCTTGAAAGATGTTGAAGCTTTTCACACGTTCACCTTCAGAACAATGGGCGGGAACAACTCGTTAACTCCGCCCCCAACCAGCTGCTGCTTCAGCTACATTAGGCTTTTAAGTCTAATGTATTACACCAAAATGTGTATTAAGTTTTAAAAAAAATAGCAGTGATGTGTTCACTTCGAGACTTTCAAGATCTCGCAAACGTTCATTGTTTATCCTCGAAAAACTGCAGGAAACAGCGATCCCACCTTTGTAGTTGTTTTGGGAGCGCGAGACCTTTCTACGCGCTGGGAAATGTAGTTCTTGTAGCTGCGGGGAGGCCAGCGGATGTGACGTGTGTGGTGACGAAAGCCAATGAAACCGAATATGCTAATCAAACACTTCACACACCACGCCCCCGAAACGTAGGCGCAATGCAACCCGACTTTGCTGACAAATTACCAGTATTTACTGATCCTAAACATGTTTATTTAATTGAGTTAGTTGTTCGACACTTTAACTTTCGTAATATATAAAAAAAGGAAAAAAGTCACAAAAAAACCCATCTTGTTTTGCCTCTAGTGAAAAACGACAATCCCGACAACAGACCCCAATGACCAGCGCGTGTCACATATACATACGTTTAAGCAGCAAAATCCAGTTTATTTTAGATACACAGACCGCGGTCTCTTCCGGTCCGCCCATATTTGAGCCGCCAATTCGTCCACTGAGAAACGTTCCGTGGTGTTTGGAGTGCAAAAATAAAGTGCGATTAAAATGCGTTAATTATTTGAACGCGTAATTTTTTCTGTAATTAATTAATCGTAATAATGCGTTAAAGTCCCGGCCCTAATTTATATATATATATAAACATTTAGTTTCTCTTCTTGTTATTTTATTTACAGAGGTCTGCAGACCCAGCACAGGTAGGGGCCGTGTGGAGGAGTCTAAGCCCTCCACTCTACACCTGGATTTGTATGTGGGGCTTATTTTTAAGGTGGAATCTGATTCATATCCCGATTGGCCCAAAGCGTGTGTTACTGGGAGGGGTCTAATTGTGTGGGCGGGGTCTCTGTGGCCGTGAGTTCACAAGACAGCAGGAGAAGAAGACGCTTTTGTTTGGATTCGGTGTAAAAAACCGACAGCGTTACGAGACTTTG
>PIJE02002238.1:0-20354 GCA_002895965.2 Coryphaenoides rupestris
TAGCAAGGATCGGGACAACTGTCTGCATGAATGTCAGCATCTCTCTTTTCGTCGCTCTCTCTCTCTCTCGGAGCGTTTCCTCGCCATCCTCTCGGCCCAGGTCTCTCTCCTTCATTGTCCTCTCTCTCTCTCTCTCTCTCTCTCTATTTCTCTCTGTCTCTCTCTACCCCCTCACTCGTACCCATGCTCCAGTTGGTACAAGCAAGATGGACAAAATGATGGACTATTTACATCACACATTCAACAACATGCCTTTGCGCAGATACGATCAGATCATGTTCTTTATTTATCCCAGACAGGAACTTCTGTTGTGTCACAGCAGAGAAGTACCGGACGGTAGAAGTAAATAGATATAAACATAATGTAACAATCATAATAATCATCATCATCATCATAATCTTCATTTTCATAATAATACATTTTATTTCTTGTTTTTCATGAGCTTTTCCACATGTAGCTTGGCCTCCACCCACCGACCATTACCAATCTTGAATCGGCCCTTCGAAGCGCGCCTGGGTCCGTTGAGTTCATTCGCCAGATTCCACTAGTCTAGTCCTTTGGGGACTGAGCCACTTCTCTCAGACTTTGGTCGCCGGTAATGCGTCCGTGCCCGCAGTGCTGCATGCGAGAATTGGTGAGATCTAACTGGCTTAGCTGGCATCTAGATCTTGGATACGGTCGCGTTGTCTACACCGCTCGCGAAGGGAGGACGGGGTCCTGCGCCACGACAGCTCATATACCAATTCTCAGGGAGGTCCTTTCTGGTCTGCACTACAGGTGCCAGAGCTATCTGGGGCCTCATCGCTGAGAACGCGGCTTCGCTAGACGCGCGGCTGTGTACTATGCCACCACGGCCTTAGGAGGTACGATTAACAGCTATAGGAGATATAGTCGACTTGTCGGCTAGTCTCTTATCGATTACATGTCTTCGCCTTAGACTATCGGCGCGAGAGGAAAGGCCTTGCCACCTCGGCTCTACGCTTGCTATTGCTGCCACCAGTTAACTATGAGCGTGGCCGGTCGGACGGAGGCCAGTGATGCACGCTCGTCTATCGCGGCCTCTGTATCATCGGTTCTAGGAGCGCCTGCCTTGCTAGACGGCGCCTATAGAGCACTTTTAACCATATCGTGAGCAACCTCGAGCTTGTGCCTCATAGTAATAGCCGAGACATCCCTGAGCCTTGTTGGCGTTGCTCTGCGGATGTGCTCCTAAGCTCACGGCGCCGCCAGCGTGTCATGGTCTACTCACAATTTCGATATTAAACCCATGGCAGGCGGTATACAGGCAACTCTAAATGAGCGTAGATACCTGAGGCCAAGAATTTATAGACATTCTCTCTTAGCCATACTAGACTCTCGGCATGTCGCGCGCTAGCTCCGATTGAATCGGGCCGCTACGCGATAAAATAGTAACTGGCTCGCCGCTTTTTAGGTGTCCATCTGCACTGGGCCTTAGGAGGACCTAGACTCGACGCTGTGTGGCGCCTAGATGCAGCCCGTATATCAGCTGGCCGGTCCTGCATCGCCGAGCGCCGCGTTGCTGGTATAACCAATGGTATAACAAGTTGGCAAAGGTATACCGATATGGTATTATGATTATTACTCCATGATTATGATTGACACCTGTCCTGTCTCCATGTCTGGGGGTCTTCCAGGGGCATTCAGCAGCAGCTGACCAGCTACAGGGAGACGGTGGTCCGGCAGGCGGCGGCGGCGGCGGGGGCCGGTGCTCACCGCGACGACGCGCCCACCTGCGGCATCTGCCGCAAGACCAAGTTCGCCGACGGGTGCGGGAACCTGTGCTCCTACTGCCAGACCAAGTTCTGCGCCCGCTGCGGTGGGCGAGTCTCCCTGCGCTCCAACACGGTGAGCGAGACACAGGGAGGGGGAGGGGTAGAGAGAGAGATGAAGGGGAGGAGAGAGAGGAGGGATAGAGAGAGGGAGAGGGAGAGGAGAGAGGATGAGAGAGAGAGAGAGAGAGAGAGAGAGAGAGAGAGAGAGAGAGAGAGAGAGAGAGAGAGAGAGAGAGAGAGAGAGAGAGCGAGAGAGGGAGAGAGGGAGCGAGAGAGATTGAGAGTGGATGGCCATTAAGATGGCAGAGTTGAGAGAGATTCTCTTGAATGAGATGTTAGAGTATGAGTATTTTTTATGGAAACACACACACACGCACACACACATATACACAACAGCTGGGTCCATCAGGAGCTCACTAGTTGGCCCGCGAGTACGGCGCAGCTCCTGGCAGTGGCGCCACCGCGTCTGGGAGCTCGACCCTCCTAGCAATCTCATCGACTTTCTATTGCGCATTGGCTCTGCCTTGTTGTTCCAATTGGCGATCGCATGCGGCTTGGTCGCGGTCAGGGCAGCTCTGTTGTGTCGTTTGCTATTAGCTCATTGCTGTGTGCCTCTGCAGTCGTTCTTCTACTCTCTTGAGAGCCTGGTCTCAGTCTCGAGTGCTGTGACTCGACCTAATCGCAGGTCTAGCGGCTCTGCTCTTCGGCTCTGCACTAGTACATGCTCGGCTGCTGTCTCTGTGCGAGTCTAGCACATAGTTAGTCAGCTACGCGTCCGTGCGGAGCTCTCGCCCTGGTCCCCCTAGCCCATCCACCGGGCGGGCTCGTGCGCCCCACACCACACCATCCCGCCTGGCCGCGCGCTGGCCCAGAGCTTGTCGAGGGCGCTGGCTCCCGCAAGCCGCCTGGGCCAGGTCAGCTGCGGCGCCGAGGGCATGCGAGAGCTCCCACATTGTGCTAGGCTCTCCTGTCCTTGGGGCCGTGAATCACCTACCGCTACATACCGACTCCGGGAACTCGCGCGCTGGCCGGCTGTCAGCGGCTGGCGAGCCCTCGTGCCTGACCAGCCTTGTCTCGACCCTGCTGCGTAAGCCGGCTTGTGCTAGGCCTTCTCGAGAGACCACCTTCTTTTGGGCCTCCTGGACCTCTACGGCTTGCCCGGGACGCCTACCAGTTACCACAGCTATACACAGCAGAGCCCTTCGAGGCTTGCGGGCTACGCGGCAGCGTGGCATACTATCGCACTAGCAAGCATGCGCGGTCGCACCATAAGCTCTCGAGGGTTCTCCTGGGGAGGCCCCCCACTTCTGACCACCTTCCTTCGCTTCTCCCGGGCCGCCTGCGTGCCGGCTGGGCGCGCGCTCGAGAGGCTGGGCTGAGACCCTCTCTCAGCGCCTCGTGGGTCGGCCTGGGAGCTCGCCCTTTCACTGGCGGCTCCTGCTCCCACTGGCCGCTGCTCGCGACGTGGCCTGCTTTCGGCCTTCCATGTCCTTGGGCCCGGGGCCTTGTTCCTCCGCCGCTCTCAGCTCTGGGGCCTCTTGAGAGCGACGTCTCCTCGTTGCGCTGGCGCTCGCCTTCAGACACCAGCCTCAGCTCAACTGGGGCTCTCTCGGCCTCCACCAGCGTCAGGTCAGCAGATGGCATCGGCCTGCACGCGCTGGCGGCTCTTGAGTTGGGCGCGTTTTTCGTACCTGGCTCGTGCGCTCGGTGTCGCTGATCGTGGTGAGTGTGGGGTGCTCGTCGGGTTGGGCGAGTACGTATACCTGTGTGTGCGTGTGTAGTGTGTGTGCGTCCGTGTTCGACCATGGTCGCTTGGGGTCGCTGGTCGTTAAAAGTTAGCTCGTGTGCGCTGCTCTCAAGGTCCGTCGTCACATGGTGCTTTCTTGGGATGGTTCTGCTGGTGTGCAGATCTCCTTGTCTAATCTACACATGCCGCCGCCAGCAGTCGGTATGCTCAGTGCTACTGTGTGGTGTGATGCTGTGTGCGTTGCTGGTCTCGCTGTCGTGGCTGTGGGCGTCTGTTGGTGTGTGTGCGGTGGTCCAGGATAGGTGAGCTCGCCTAGGGTACCAGGCGTGTTCCATTTCGCGGGAGATTAGGCTACGCAGACGGTGATGCCGTCCAACGCTGTCGGGTGGTTTGGTCTTCTCCATAGTTCCTCTCGCCTCGCACCTGGTGTCTTCCGCCCAGGGCGGGGCTAAAGGGAGTTGTCGCTATACGCATACTGCACCTCGCACACCTTTCCTTTCCTGGCCATACAGGGCCGCGCCATGCTCTGATGTGCGTGTGATCGTGGCTGTAGGTGGTGTGTTGTTGTGCTGCTCGCAGCTGATATCGCGATAGTTGACGGAACAGTTGCCAGAGTTGTCGTGGCCCTGTCACGCACATGCGCTGGCGTAATTCGCAGCTCTCTCCCTTCTGGCGTTATATGCTGAGCGCAGTGGCATCGCTCTCCGATGGTTGCTGTGAGTCTTAGCCGCGCGTGTTCTGAGTATACTTGTCGCGCGGTATTGGAGTCGAGGGGCGTATTTCTCCCTGTGGTCCACTCTGGGCCACATACCCTGAGCAGCGCGCTGTATTTGCAATATCGCGCTCAATTGCGTGGCACTACTTCTGACTATCGAGTCTCTGGCTTCATATGCTTCGGTTCCATCCTCTCGTCACTTCCCAAGGAGGACCAAAGCCTTCGCGACATACAAGTCCCATCACTCGATGACTTTGACACTTTATGCTGCGCGATAGACACCTTCCCTTCGTCTCGCATCTCTGTCTCCGTGCGCATAGGCTTTCTTCCAACACCAGCGGGAAGCGAATTCAGGCGAGTTATCCGTTTCCAGGCTGGATCCACACAATAACATCCTGGCCGCACTCCGGACCCCGTGCATGCGCCTAAGCGCAACGAACAGGTAGATCTCACCCTAGCCTCCACTTGTGTGATATTTCCGGCACACAATGACGTGCCTCTCATTTCATTATATGTGCAATACTCTGTTCTCTCTTATTTGTTCTTAACGCGTATATTATGGACCACTGATAAGAGGGTAGCTCTATACATACTTCTAGCTTGCGTGGCGGTACCATACATTTTTGCATTGTCACAAGTATAACCAAGCGAGGTGCGACCGTGTTCTGTCTGTGGTATCAGTGGATGTCACAGAGGCCGTTTCATGTTTGTTAGCGACGCTGGACTCCGACTAAACTCTCAATCGGACATGCGATTGAGAACTATCATATTCACGACTTCGGGGCTCTCTTTAGTTAGCGTGGTCCTGAGTAGTGTGGTGTTGCGCGTACACAGGGTCGATGATGTCCCGATTGGGAACCTTACATACATTTAGAGTGTGCTCACATTTTGGGCTCTTGAGAAGCTATTAGGTATCGATCATTGGCTAACGCGCTACGAAACTGGCCACTCACACACGCTGATATACGTGATGGTATCGTGATTTAGCTAGCACTGACTCAGAATGACATGCGCGCTCGTATGGGTACTGGAGAGCCGCTAGATGGGACGGAAGGGTGTGTCCTATCTAGTTATGTTGTCTAGATGGATAACCGATAATAGGCGCTCTAAGTCTGCTGTGTAAATATCACTCGACATTGATTGCTACAATCTGTGTCTGCATAACTCTCTCTCTCTCTCTCTCGTGTTGCCGAAGTGTCGGAAAGCGAGCATTGCACGTGACTCTCAAGTGTGCCACAACACGAGGATGGACCAAAGAGGTGTGTATAGCACATCTGATTGTGTAGAGTCTAGTCTCGTACTACGGAGCATCCATGAGGGTCAAAAATCTCTCTTGGCCGCGTACAGCTTGCTTCGCTGTGTCCACATCTTAGTCCGGAATCTCGGTCACGAATCTGTGTAGAATATCTCTGGGCCGGTCTATTCTTCTATCTTGTACGCTAATCTATCTATCTCTATCTAAGTGTATCCTAATCTAATCTAGTCCTATTATTCTATCTAGGTTTTCGGATCTACTCAGGTTGTAGTGCTATTTTACATAGATCTATCTCGCACCGTTTATCTCACTCATGAGCACGCGGATGCTTAAGATCTAGTCGTTCTACGTGCGTTAATTCTACGGTTCGCTATCTCACTGTCGACAGTACTATCTAGGACAGATGTGGATTGTACTGGAATAGACGGTAGCACCTAGAACTAGTAGCAAATCGGATATCTATGTCTTACTAACGCGCGGAGCTTACTCGACCTGTGTGGCCAACTGTGTCTCATGATGATCAAGGATACGTGATGCCCGCCTGTATTCGGGAGTCGATGAGACAGAGCCTAATGCAGTCCCTGGGGCGACTATACCGCCCGGTGGGTATGACCATCCTCTCTCCACTCGGCCGAGAAAA
Source organism: Coryphaenoides rupestris (assembly GCA_002895965.2). Taxonomy (NCBI): domain Eukaryota; kingdom Metazoa; phylum Chordata; class Actinopteri; order Gadiformes; family Macrouridae; genus Coryphaenoides; species Coryphaenoides rupestris. The sequence continues at coordinate 6,151 of PIJE02002238.1, forward strand.
CATACGAGTCACCGGACGGGCAATCAGGACCGAGAACGCAACACGTGTACGATATCCACCAACTACGCGGGGACCGCTGGGGGCATCTTAGGACCGTGCGTCTAAACCTCATACAAGCCACCTCTACTACTCTAATCCTACATTCTTTTACTCGCTTCGACCGATACTCGCCACTCTCGCTCGCCACTCCACGCCTATCTCACTTTGTCCATAGGATAGAACTAGTAGTGAGAGTATGAACTCATCCACTGATCCGATACCTGTACTGGTAACATCAAATAGCATGACTCGATACCAGACCCACGGATTCCACGCCCTAAGGACTATCCCTATTCCAGCAATTACCACCCATGCCCCACGTTCACACATTACCACCTGTATGACACACGACTTAGAGTTGGCTAGCGCTCTTTTGAGTCTCTGGAATAGCGGAGCCCACTCAGGGTCGGATATACATAGATCTCACAGGGCTGGCAGTTGTTACGGTGATCTACACGGTGTCCGTAGCTCACTGTCTACTGGGATTCGCAATGGATGCATGGCTGGCTAGGTGGACATCATGAGCTTGGGGCACGCGAGAATGCGCCGCAGAACAAGAGACGAGAAGCTTGAAGTTAGATAGCCAGGGTAATCCGTGAATATCAAGTAGAAACGACTAGACTGAACTCGCTCCATTTCCACCATGGGGCATGTTTTTCTTTAGTTTAAAATGTCGCAGCGGCAGGTACATGTGAATTGAGTTCATATTTGTCTTGTCAGCGTTAGGTGGGCTCGAATGTACCCCCCATCATGTGGGGACCGTCGAGAAACGCCGGTGTGTCCTATCCAACAGTTGCACTAGTTGAGATTTCAACCGGGCTTGTATCGTCCGGCAAAAAGAAGAAAGCTGGAATCAGAATAATTTCGAAATAGAGAAGGTTGGGGGGCGCACCCATCTGCGCTTGGCAACAGCCTCGCGTCTGGTTACCACGGGCCAACAAGTCCCAGGAGAAGGCCACTCGTTGCATCCCGTGCCTATGGCAGGAGGACGACTTGCCATCGAGTAGAGTGGTGCCCTTAAAGAATCAGGAGGAGGACGACCTGACCAGGGAGCTGGTACGGCAGCTACGCCAGGAGCTCCAGGTCGAGAAGGAGAAGATGGGCCAGATGGAAGCCATGGTGAAGGAGTGGTGGGCCATGCCAGGCATAACCCAGAGGCCATGCAGGCTAAAACCCACCATGCCAGTGTGTTGGTCCCTCTGACATCACCCAGGTGACACTCTTGTGTCTAACCAGTCGTTCATGGTGATGCAAAAGATAAGCCTGAATAATACCCCTTCACTGTTCATACAAGATGAGCACGCGAGCACAGTAACCAAACGTAATCAATATTCAAAACAAGTAGGCCATGCAGGCTAAAACCCAGAGGGGATACCATGTGCTGGAGGACCTGCGGCTCGAAAAGGAGAGCATGCAGCTGCAGGATAGCCAGAAGAAGGTGCAGGAGTTGCGCACAGAAAGGGACTTCCTGTCGGGGCAGCTGACGGCAGCCGGCCAGCGAGAGCAGCAGGCCCTGGAGCAGGCCAAAGAGCTCCAGGCCCAGCTGACGGCGGAGAAGGCCCAGCTGAAGGCCGCAGCCCAGCTGACGGCAGAGCAGGCCGAAGAGCTCCAGGCCCAGCGGAAGGTCTCAGCCCAGCAGGAGGAGCAGGCCCGGAAGGAGGCAAAAGGGCTCCAGAACCGGCTGAAGGCCCAGCTGAAGGCCGCCGACCAGCTGAAGGCCCAGCTGGCGGCCACCGGCCAGCGAGAGCAGCAGGCCCTGGAGCAGGCCGAAGAGCTCCAGGCCCAGCTGACAGCCGCAGCCCAGCAGGAGGAGCAGGCCCAGAAGGAGGCCAAAGGGCTCCAGGCTCAGCGGGCGGCGGTGCAGGCCCAGCTGACAGCCGCCGCCCCAGCTGACAGCCGCCGGCCAGCGGGTGGAGCAGGCCCGGGAGCAGGCCATAGCGCTCCAGGCCCAGCTGACTGCAGAGCAGGCCCTGCGAGCGACCGCAGGCCAGCGGGAGGAGCAGGCCCGGGAGCAGGCTAGAGCTCCAGGCCCAGCTGATGGCCGCAGGCCAGCGAGAGCGCAGGCCAGAGAGCTGACCAGGGCCCGCAGGCCAGCTCAGCTGAGGCCAACGAGAGCAGCAGGCCCTGGAGCAGGCTAAAGAGCTCCAGGCCCAGCTGGCAGCCACCTGCAGGGAGAAGCAGGCAGGGGAGCAGGCCAGAGAGCTCCAGGCCCAGCTGGCAGCGCCAGCGAGAGCAGCAGGCCCTGGAGCAGGCTAAAGAGCTCCAGGCCCAGCTGACGGCCGCCGGCCAGCGAGAGCAGCAGGCCCTGGAGAAGGCCGAAGAGCTCCAGGCCCAGCTGATGGCAGAGGGCCAGCGAGAACAGCAGGCCCTGGAGCAGGCTGAAGGGCTCCAGGCCCAGCTGATGGCCACAGGCCAAAAAGGGCAGCAGGCACTGGAGCAGGTGAAGGAACTCCAGGCCCAGCTGACGGCGGACCAGGCCCGGCTGAGGGCCATAGGCCCCACTGACGGCGCAGCGGCAGACGACCCGGGAGGCGTCGGCGCAGCGGCAGACGACCCGGGAGGCGTCGGCGCAGCGGCAGACGACCCGGGAGGCGTCGGCGCAGCGGCAGACGACCCGGGAGGCGTCGGCGCAGTGGCGTGTATTGTGTGTATTTGTTTTGTCCCAGATCGTGGAAAGAGATAGTGCCATCGCCGAGTTGCACCCAGCGTGGTCGGTGCTCGTGTGTGTCGTTTGACACAGGCTGTGATGATGGTGTGTCGAGACGCTTAGTGTTGGTGTGCTCGTGTCGCTCGGGGTTTTCGTAAATAGGCTCGATAATGGTGTAGTCGTCCTCGTGATGGTGTGTGTGCGCTAGGCTGTATTGGGGTCCGCGATATGCCATAGAGGTTGTGAGTAGCAGTGTACTCAGGTCATTCTGAGGTGATGTGAGCTTGTGAGTATGGTGTCTGTTCGTCAAGTGGCCCAGCTTGGACCGGACGGGCACCTGCAAGTCGCAGTGGTCCTCGGGCTGAGCTGGCTCTAAAGTACCGGCCGACGCTGACCCCGGCGCAGCAGATGCCCGCAATGCGACCCCTTAGACGTGTGAGTGCGTCGAACGGCTAGGAGCGGTCACTGCACGGACCCGCAGGGCGGAGATCCATCTCCGTGGCGTGTAACGGCTCGCTCAAGCGGGACACGATATAGTGACCCTTGTGAGCAGGGAAGCGCGCTGACTTCAAGTGGCAGTCCCTAGCCAAGGCACTGATGTCCCGGTAAGGCGGACCGTCGCGCAGCGGCAAAGGACACCACCAAGGTCTCGAACCCACTCCGGGAGCGCTGTCCGTGGGCCCCGCCCGCCGCAACCACCCAGACGCGAAGCGCACCTCAGGAACCAGCGACCGCATCAACTGGCACAAGCCAAACGCACATCGCCGAAACGCACGCGCGCGCCTGGCCGGATCGGGCACTAATATAACAACAGACTACACGAGGAGAAAGATCATTCGGAAGCCGGCCCTGACAGCAGGCAGAGCTCCAGGCCCAGCTGATGGCCGCAGGCCAAAGAGAGCAGCAGGCACTGGAGCAGGCTGAAGGGCTCCAGGCCCAGCTGACGGCGGACCAGGCCCGGCTGAGGGCCATAGGCCCCACTGACGGCGCAGCGGCAGACGACCCGGGAGGCGTCGCCGCAGCAGACGGACCGGGGATCGGCGCAGAAGCAGACGATCCGGGCGGCGGTGGCAGCGCAGCAGCAGCAGACGATCCGGGTGGCGGCGCAGCAGGAGCGGACGACGACCCGGGCGGCGTCGGCGCGGCAGGAGCGGACGACGACCCGGGCGGCGTCGGCGCGGCAGCGGCGGACGACGACCCGGGCGGCGTCGGCGCGGCAGGGGCGGACGACGACCCGGGCGGCGTCGGCGCGGCAGCGGCGGCGACCCGGGCGGCGGCGCGCGGGCAGCGGCGGACGACGACCCGGGCGCCGGCGGCGCGGCAGCGGCGGACTACCCGAGCGGAGGCACCCCAGAGCGGGCCATTGGAGGAGTGGGCCGCCCCTCCCTCCTGGTCGGAGCTGAGGGGGAGGGTATGTGGCAGACGGCCACTGAGGGGCCGACTAGGGAGTGTGGACAATGGTCGGGGGAACCGCAGTTCCCCATTCGGCCCCCAGAGGGAGCCAAGGAAACCAGGAAGTGGAGAGAGGCAATCAGCCTCATGGGAAGTGGCTGCGCCTCGTTGAAGGAACTCGGCGGCAGCCAATCAAAGGCCTGGATACAGACAATAAATAAGAGAGGACCTGGGTGGTGTAGGAGTTCGAGAGAGTGGAAGAAGGTGAGGTAGAGGTAGAGGTAGAGGTAGAGGTAGAGGTAGAGGTAGAGGTAGAGGTAGAGGTAGAGGTAGAGGTAGAGGTAGAGGTAGAGGTAGAGGGTGTGGGTGTGGAAGAGAAGGAGGAAGTACGAGGAGAAGACCCTGTGTGGGTGAGTTGGGAGACTGGATATAGAAGTGGCTGTGTGCCTTGACGTTCTGCCTGTCTGCCAACCCGAGTTGTGTACCGACCCTTGCCTGCCTGACGACCCTCCCACCTGCCTTGCCCTGGTCCCACAAGAATATATTTTATACTACTATATATTTTAAGCTTTGATATTGTGATCCTAGAATCCATTGTTAAAATAGAACTTATATATGGAAGTGAATGAACTGAAGGTTAAAAAAGTATTGTCTAGAACGTCCACAACTAGTAGACAGTAGACAGACAGACAGACACATGTACTGTGTGTGGGAGTGATGTGGCGAAGTAGAGGAGAGATTTGTCTATGTGTTTGTTGAATCAATGGTATGTTTGTGGTCAGGGATCATAGAAGTATTAAAATGCTTAAAATAAAGATACTCAGTCACGTCACCTGTTAGCGCGTCTGGCTAGATATAATGAGTTCCTTCTTGTCGACTAGGGAAGGCCAAGGAATAGGGAGCTCCCGCATACAGCGCCAGACGCCAAGGGGTCTGGTACCACATCCACCTGTAACTGTATATGTTTTACTCTCAAAGAGTTGGCTGCTACCGGAGCTATTGGCAGAACCGCAGAAGAAACCAAGACAACTGGCATAAAACGGCACAAAAAAGAAAGCACCAACAAACAACCGCACACAAACCATTATACAACAGCTGATATTAACAGAGTCTTGACCACAGTTGCCACCCCCAGGACTAACAGGGTCTTCTCCTCCCAGGAGCCAGTGGGCTCTCAACGACTGTCCTCTGCGCCTCCGTCACCCTATGACTCGTCATACTAGCCGCTACCGCAGTACTCATCAAACGCTCCATATAGCAAAACAGCTGTCCATGCTGACCCATACCAACAGTGCCTTCTCTCTCTTTTGTCGCACTTTGTACCTTTCCGTTTCTCTGTCTTTCGTGATTCTCAGGATCCGCGGTAGGTATCTGTGTCGCTTGTGTCGTTACGTCTTCCCGTGTGTCAATTTTACACACTCATAGACCGGTGCGCGTGCGCGGTGTATTCGTTCGTGTGTCGTGGTCCTCTCATTCGTCCACTAGCTCACTCACCCGGTTTTTTCTTTTGGCAACTGTCGCCGTCGCGGCTTACGTGCAAGTCGCTCCTAGCCCCAGCCAGCTACCGGGTGAGGCGTCTGATGTGTTGTGTGACCAGGTCCTCGCTCTATTTATGGGTTTCTCTTTCAACGCTACTTCCAGCTCTCCTTTCTCTCTCTCCTCGACTCTCTACACCACCCAGGTCCTCTCCCATTTATTGGCCGCAGCCAGGCCCCTGATTGGCCGCCGCCGAGTTCCCCCAACGAGGCGCAGCCACCTTCAATAAGGCTGATCGCCTCTCTCCACTTCCTGGTCTCCTTGGCTCCCTCTGGGGGCCGAATGGGGAACTGCGGTTCCCCCGACCATGGTCCACACTGCCTGGTCGGCCCCTCAGTGGCCGTCTGCCACATACCCTCCCCCTCAGCTCCGACCCGGAGGGAGGGGCGGCTCAGCCCCTCGAGGCGTCTCTCCTGACGCCTGGGGCTTCGCCAGTGGGGCCACGTCGGCTGCGGGGCCCAGGGTGACCCTGTCCCCTGGGGCGTATCTCCCCTCGCTCGGGTCTCTCCTCCCTGCCCTAGATCTCACGCCGTCCGCACCACAAAACACACACACACACACACACACACACACACACACACACACACACACACACACACACACACACACAGTGTCACACACAAACACACACACAAACTAATATACACATACACGTACACACAAACACACAAACACACACACAAACTAATATACACACACACGTACACACAAAACACACACACAAACTAACATACACATACACGTACACGCAAACACACGAACACACACACAAATTAATATATACATACACGTACTGTACACACAAACACCCAATTGAACGGCATGCACATCACAGACACACATACACACACACACACACACACACACACCCTCACACACACGTACGCGCGCTCATTAGCCGCGGCTAACGCTAATCTCCGCCTCAGCGTGGAGGCGGAGGCGGCCTTTCATCCTTAGCGGCAAGATTTATGGACGCCGTGAGTTATATTAGCCCACCTCGCCATCCGTCAAGCTGTCGGCGACGCGGAGGTTGACGCTGCTTCCTCCTCTCTCTCCGCCCCTCTCCTTGAGGAGGGGGGGGGATGGGGGGGTGGGGTTGTTCGTCCATGGCCTTTGAGCGGAGGGGCGGGGTAGGTGCCTGGCTGTGGTCGTGTTTGTGTGTGTGTGTGTGTGTGTGTGTGTGTGTGTGTGTGTGTGTGTGTGTGAGGGTGTGTGGGTGTGGGTGTGTGTGGGTGAGGGGTAAGGGGGGGTTGGGGTGGTGGGGGGGTGCTCATCATTGTAGTCCATTTGAGTGATCGGCGATGACTGGTGATCTAATGGTGCCGGTTGGACGTGCGGTACACGAGCGGCTTGTGTCATGTGATGGATTGTAGCGCCGGTCGCATCATGTGCTGAGAGAGAGAGAGAGAGAGAGAGAGAGAGAGAGAGAGAGAGAGAGAGAGAGAGAGAGAGAGAGAGAGAGAGAGAGAGAGAGAGAGAGAGAGAGGAAGAGAGAGAGAGAGAGAATAATAATTTTAGTCATTGCATGCCACTATTGCTGCTGCTGCTAATCCCTTAATAAGTAAATAAAACAAACATTCAAGGTGTGACACGGATCACAACGAGACTGCGGGGCACTGCCCTCAACTGCTCCCCCTACTGGTGCGTCCAGTGGGCAGATGCGATCCAACACAAGACTAGCCAGCGGTCGTTGTAGCAGTGGTTGTTAATTGTCTTTTTCAGGAGAAAGGTAATGAGCTGGTTCCTCAAGCGGAGCCTCCTCTCCTCCTCCTCCTCACCCCCCCACCCTCCACTCCCCTCCTCCTCATTTATTCACTAAGGGATCCTGTTGACCTGCACTGCACCCCCACCCCCCAGTACAGTACAGGAGCATGCTCAGTAGATCCCTAGTAGATCTTCACTCTGTTTTGTCAATTTGGGCCAAAAAAATCTACTTGCCAATGAAAATGGAGATAGTGCACCGCTCTGGAAATGTTCTGAAAGTTTCCATCACACTTTTTGATTGGCCAAAATCGGTGCCAGGTGATGCCACTTGTTAGCTATGGAACTGCTGTGTGAATGTGACATCACTTAGTGCCTGTTCAAACTCAACACCATGAACACACACGCACAACGACTGGACACGCTGCTTCTGGTGCTGTTCTTGTGTATTCTGGGTTTAAGTTTTAGATGGTGGCTTTTTGAAAGTGTGTGACACGTAACTGGCGAGCGAGAGAGAGAGAGAGTGTGAGTGTGAGGGAGAAACAGGGTCATGGCGAGCTGTAGTCCAGGTCCTTTCCTCTTCCGTTCCCTCCCCCCGGTAACCATGGTTACAGAGTGGCCTGCTCACGCTCCAGGAAACAAGCCGCCAGGCCGCCACAGGAACTCCCAAGATTTCATTACTGGATTATTCATTGTTACATCAGAGATGCACACGCAAAAAAAAAATACCCATCACACGCAAACACACACACACACACACACACAAACACACGCACACACACACACACACGCACACACACACACACACACACAGACACATGCATCTGCACACACACACACACACATACACGTACAACGCACACACACACAACCACACACACACACACACGTGCATGCACACACACACACACACACACACACACACACGCACGCACAAACACGCACATACAAAGTGCACACAGTACATTACATACACACCAGAATTCAAAGAAAATGCACACAGGGTATTGTGTCCTACTTTCCATGTGGAAAGCCTATTCTTTCTCACACACACAGCACGAGAACGCATCTCCTCTTCCTTAACTAACCTTGTTAACCTCTTCCTGACCTCTCCCTCTCCCCCTCTCCCCCTCCCCCCCCCGCTGGGCCGCAGGTCATCTGGGTGTGCAATAACTGCAGGAAGCAGCAGGAGCTCCTCACCAAGCCCGGCGAGTGGTTCTGCGGTCCCGAGGGGGGCAAGCCGCCGGGCTCGGACGTCAGCGACAAGAAGCTACGCTCTCGCTCCCAGGCTCCCCCAGCTAGCTCCGCCCCCCCGACGGATGACCCCAACCGGCTGTGCGCGCCGACCGGCGGCACCGCGCCCCCCCCGCTAGCTCCGCGCCCCCCCGACGGATGACCCCAACCGGCTGTGCGCGCCGACCGGCGGCACCGCGCTCGGCATCGACGGCCGCTCACGCAGCGAACCGCCACGAGACACGTAAATAACTGTGGTTTTGTCATCAGTGGTGTATTATTGTAGAAAGAAAGAAAAATGCTACGATATTATGTCAGATGTAAATTATAAATATTTTTTCATCAATATTTTCAAGTGTTTTAATGTCACATTGTCACTTCATAACACAGGACCATTCTGAACAGTGAAATTCTTGTGACATGGCAGGCGACAGTACGCAAAGAAATTGTGTATATATATATATATGTATTATATTAGAAGTATTAATCAGGCCTAACTTCCATTTTCTTTACTGAAGAATATCTAATTGAGTGGGTGGTCTTACTGAAGGTAGTTCCGTAGTCTCTCCATGGAGCTATCTGTCTTGGCAGGGATACTCCATAAGCCTTTCCAAAAGCTCTTTAAGGAAGACACTCGATTAGCTTAAGAAGTGCACTGCAGTGTCACATTAACAGGGATACAACAATGACACCTTGACTCCCAACATACCCCTCACCCATATCTCACCCATACCCCTCTCTGTACCCCTCACCCTCTCTCCCCCCAGGAGGAATGGCAGAGGAGGAGGCGTGGGTCGGGGCGAGCGTCGGCCGGGCCCGCCCAGACTCAAGGCCCAGGTGTCCGTGGACCGACACCTGCGGGGAAACTCCAGGGAGCGTCGCGAGGGCCGGCGGCTGACCAAGGGCCGCTCCCTGGAGCACGATCCCGTCGGCGCCGACGGTGCGGGGGCCGCCAGGAGGCCAGAGGACGGAGGCTACCATCACATGGACCACCCTGCCGGTAGCAACCCTGCTCTCCCTCGCCAGCACCTCGGCACGCAGCAGCAGCAGCAGCAGCAGCAACAGCAGCCACCTCACGCAGGCTCACCCGGAGCCCCTGGGGGCCGTGGACATCCGCTCCCCATCAGAGGAGGAACCGTCAGTGTCGGATTCGAGGCGATGGCTCGGGTGGGCGCCGCGGGCCCTCCCGGCCCTCCCATGGCGCCCAAACAGAGGACGGCGGGCGGGGTGGGGGCGGGTGGGCTGCACGAACACACGTCGCCCTCGCAGCCCGGCATGGGGCCCCCCGAACTCCGGGAGCCCTCGGGGCCAGGGCCAGGCTCGGGCTCGTCGGTGGCGGCGGAGGAAGGGCCTCCGCCGGCCCGTCGGAGCAAGCGGGAGAAAGCGGAGAGCATGCTGCGCAACGATTCGCTGAGCTCAGACCAATCGGAGTCGCTGCGGCCGCCGCCCCCGCGGCCGTACAAGTCGAAGCGGGGGATGGGCGGGGCCGGGGGGAAGAGGCAGACCAGCGTGAGCAGCTCGGAGGAGGAGGGCGGGACCACGCCCGAGTACAGCAGCTGTGAGGACGCCGAGATAGAGAGCGTCAGTGAAAGAGGTGGGAACCGCTGTCAATCACTTGTCTCTGGTGTGTACTTCCCTGTCAGTTAAAGTTATATATTTCAACCAGATTACCTTCCTTAAATACTAATAATAATAATGATGAATGAATTAACCCAATAGTTAGGAAAATAATAGCCATTTGTGTCTGGATGTCTGGGAGTCTGTGTGTTTCTCTGTGTGTGTGTGTGTGTGTGTGTGTGTGTGTGTGTGTGTGTGTGTGTGTGTGTGTGTGTGTGTGTGTGTGTGTGTGCATGCTCCTACACTCCCACTTTGGAGGTGGGTATAAAGAGAAGAAAGGGATCTGTTTTCTCTCAGTCTTCTACCTCAGTGTGTGAGAGGGAAAGAGAGAGAGAGAGAGAGAGAGAGTGAGAGAGGACGAGAACATAGACAGAGAGACTTAACTCAATGTATGGGAGTATTGGATATACTATGTTAGAGCACTGAGTGACAGGTAAGGCATTTCTAGAAAGATTATAATCTTTGTTTACACACTATGGTCTTTGAAACTCAAGATGGTTGAGATTTGAGAGTGAACTGTGTATTATATTATATTATATCATATATTATATCTGGAGCTGATAATACGGTGCTCAAGTCGTACTGGGTGTTTCTCTAGTGGTGTGTACGTGTATGCGTGTGTGTGTGTCTGTGAGTGGTCTGCATGTGAAAGCAAACGGCTCGACATCCCTGTGGATGTAAACAAGTCGTGTTGTGTTATGTGTGTGTGCGTGTGCGTGTGCGTGTGTGACAACGACAACAAGAGAGAGAGAGAGAGAGAGAGAGCGTGGGATCCAGTGAGAGAGAGAGAGGGATAGAGGAGGAGAGGGGGGACTATGTTGTGTTGTTGTTTGTGTTGACAGGGCGATTTGACCACCAGTTGACCTCAGCTGACCCCTGCGAGACCTCACTCGCAATGCAACCCCTGGAGCTCAGAATTTTTGCCGCGCTGTTTTTCACACACTATTCCTGGCACAGCCGCGCCGGAAAACATTATCGCTAAGCTAGCCACGCTGCGCTTTGCGACGCTCGCCACTTAGTCACATCACTGCGGGGCGACATACAGTCCACACCAGACACGCCAGGGATCCATTTGACTCATTTAGGTACAAAAGAGAAATCGTAAGTAATAATCTCAATTCAATAGATCAGTACATCTCCACACCTCCACCGAGAGATCCATTCACAGAAGGAGGCCTGTTCTGTTTCCCTACTATGCCCTGATCGGTTGTCACGACAGCGAGGGTTACTTCCAGGATATTTCCGCTCCGCCTCAATCATTCCCCACGTGTGCAGCATTTGATCTGTCCTCCGTCGAAAAATGCCACCGATCCACCCCCCCCCCCCTGCCCCCCCCACCACCCCCACCCAGCCAGAACGATCTCTCTCATCAAATTTCTGATGTTAGCAATGTGATCCCGCCGCCGCAGCCCATGAAGACGCAACAACAAACTCCTCTTTACTTTAAGATCCGTTGTTTGGCCTGCATTTGCGGTCGGGACGTCGTCATGGTCGTGATGATGATGACGGTGTATACATCAGAAAGCACCAATGTGTACTGCGATGCGTCATAGCAATAGATCTATGTCACAGAGTGCAGATGTTTGTTTAGAGTATAGAGGATGTGGCTGGGGGGGGCCGGGGGGGGGGGGGGGGGGGGGAGGCCCTCCAGAGACGGATACACAGCCATCTGCAGTGATGAGAGTGTTCCTCTCTGGCTGGGGGCCCCCGGGCTCCGAGCATACCGTCGCGGGCCTCGCGCACACCGTTTCCTTTTTTAGTGCGAGGCAGAGGGCCGGGGGTCAGCGCTAACGCAGAGACGGGGGCGCGCTGGCAACCAGGAGGAAAGCCAGGCATAATTTCTCGTAGACAAATGACACACCAATATTATTATACACCACACACATAGTAGGGGCGGCAGTAGCTCAGGAGGAACAGGAAGGTTGCTGGTTCGATCCCCCGGGGCTCCGCCTCCTAGCTAAGTGTCGAGGTGTCCCTGAGAAAGACGCCGCCTATAACCCTACCTGCGCCTGACGTGTTGGTGGTCACCTTGCATGGTCGGCACCACTGTCGGTGTATGAATGGGTGAATGTCGGGCAATTGTAAAGCGCTTTATAAAAAACACAATCCGTCCATTTGTTTATTTCTTCACAAAGAAGCTCAATGCCTGATCCACAACAAACTACAAACTGGGTCTAGTGGTTTCATATTTAGTTTGTTTTTCAGAATAAAGAATGAAGAATGAAAGGATAGCATTTTTTTTCTACAGTGTTTATTCATACTTTTACACATTTAAGTTGTACAGCCGCATCGTTAGGACATTAATACAAAAGTCTGCGTTTATAAAACTGCCGTGAATGAGAATAAGGAAACATATGATTGTTATGATAATTGATAGGGGACACTAATAGTATGTACACATGATCGATTGCTGCTTGTGACATAACCATACAGCAATTGCTTAACATAACCACATTCCAGTATTATAGAGGAGGTTTGATGTATTTAGGAAACGTGTCCTCTTAGTGAAATACAGCATCTGTGCAGGTCGGGGACAAAGTCTGCTGCAGAGTAGAAATGTATTTCTAATCCTGTCCCTGGCCTGAATATTCAATAAACACTGGTCTAAAAATGTAAACAAATACCTTGTGAAGAGCCCCCCTAAGCAGCGTGCGCTAGGAATCTATTGAGGTGATCCATGGTGTGTGTGTGTGTGTGTGTGTGTGTGTGTGTGTGTGTGTGTGTGTGTGTGTGTGTGTGTGTGTGTGTGTGTGTCTGGGTGCAGGTGGGTGTGTAAGTGGTGCATTTGCACATTTGTGCATCTGTTCAAGTGCATTTGCGTGTGTGTCAGCGTCTTTGTGTGTGTGTGTGTGTGTGTGTGTGTGTGCGTGTGTGTGTGTGCGTGTGTGCGTGTGTGTGTGTGTATGGCAGCAGTGAGGCAACAGTGCGCTGCCATTTCTTCCATCATCATTCTAGTCGTTTACACACAAGCCCGTCTCCCTATTTCCTTAATGGACTACAAAGCTCCCTGGCATCTGCACTTTTCGTCATTGTTCTTAAACCATTTTACCTGTTTACCTGTTTATTTCTGTATAGTCCTGAGACTACAGAGGATGGAGTGTGGACATACTATGAAGTATAGAGTATTGACGTACTATGGAGTATAGAGTATGGACATACTATGTAGTATAGAGTATAGAGTATGGACATACTATGGAGTATAGAGTATGGACATACTATGGAGTATAGAGTATAGAGTGTGGACATACTATGGAGTATAGAGTATGGACATACTATGGAGTATCGAGTATAGAGTATGGACATACTATGGAGTATAGAGTATAGAGTATGGACATATTATGGAGTATAAAGTATGGACATACTATGGAGTATAGAGTATAGAGTATAGAGTATGGACATACTATGGAGTATAAGAGTATGGACATACTATGGAGTATAGAGTATAGAGTGTGGACATACTATGGAGTATAGAGTATGGACATACTATGGAGTATCGAGTATAGAGTATGGACATACTATGGAGTATAGAGTATAGAGTATGGACATATTATGGAGTATAAAGTATGGACATACTATGGAGTATAGAGTATAGAGTGTGGACATACTATGGAGTATAAGAGTATGGACATACTATGGAGTATAGAGTATAGAGTGTGGACATACTATGGAGTATAGAGTATGGACATACTATGGAGTATAGAGTATAGAGTATGGACATACTATGGAGTATAGAGTATAGAGCATGGACATGCTATGGAATATATTATAGAGGAATATAGTGTAGAAGTACAGAGTAATACTATGTAGTATAGAGTATGGGAGTGTGTAAACAACAGAAGACACCTCGAGAGCCTTAAGTCTTGGCTATGCTTCCTGTTGCAGGTGACTGGGAGTGCTACCCTCATGACCCCACTGTATGGCACGTAAGTCTCTTTATATCTATTCATATTCATGTTTATTCATATTATAATACCAATGTAGGACATACATATGGTATATATTTATTTCACTGGAATTATTTTCTCATGACATTTTGAAT
>PIJE02002238.1:21112-52143 GCA_002895965.2 Coryphaenoides rupestris
TCCTTCCAGGCCACACCTTCCCCCCCCCCCCCCCTCACAGAGTCATCCCAGGGGTCTCGCCGTGGTCATGTGATGTGCCACGGCTGCTGCGCGTGTGTGCGTGTGTTCAATGCGTGTGTGCGTACGTGTGCCAGAGCATGCATCAGTGTCTTTGCACATGCACATCGGGTCCCGGTGTGCATATGTTTGCGTAAGCCTGCCTGCCTGCCTGCGCTGCCTGCCTGCCTGCCTGCCTCTGCCTGCCTGCCTGCCTGCCTGCCTTGCCTGCCTGCCTGCTGCATGCCATCCATGCCGCACGAGTGGTCATCGATAGGCTCGTACCGTACGCGCTTTCACTCCTCGCTCGCAACTCACGCACACTCTCTCCCCACCGCTGCCACCACCACCACCACCACCACCACCACCACCACCACCACCAACCACCACCCCACCACCACGGATCTCCTCTCCATCATCAGCGTGTGATCTAATAATACAGGGATTATTAGGGGATTAGCAGTCTAATAAAACAGCAGATTCGCGCAGCGGCCGCGCTCTCAGAACACTGGCCATTCGTTTTTTGCCGCGCCAGCCGTCTCTCTCAGCTGCTCTCACCAGATATACCAGAACCTCCCAATGTGGTTCAGATTTTCTAAATAAGCTTAAAATCACAATGCCAGCTGGATGTTTTTGGTTTTAAGATAAGCAGTGACTCAAAAAAACGACCTTAAGACGGCAAAAAAATATTACAGACAGAAGAACAACAACCTGGTTCAATTTGTTTTGCAGGAGACCTATTATACCACCAGGTGTGAGCGTGATTAGCCGGTTTCAGGATCTCCCGTTTTTGTGGGCCGTTCCCGGCATTCCACACTTCGGCCCATAGAGTGAGCCCCTCCGCGGCAGCCAATCAACACCCTGTTTTCAGGACATAAATAGGAGAGGACCTGGGCAGTGGTGGTAGTGGTGGAGGGGGTGGAGGAGGAGGAAGAGGAAGAGGAAGAGGAAGAGGAAGAAGGAAGGAAGAGATAGAGTTGAGATTAATGCGCTGTGTATGTTCTGTGATAATAGAAGAAGTTGGCTGTGTGCCTTTGCCTTTGAACGTTTGAGAACCGGTTTCGTGTCTGACCCTCACCTGCCTGACTACCCTCCCGCCTGCCTCGCCCTGATCTGTCTGAGACTTCGTCCCGGTGTGCTAGACCCTGCTTATCGACTACGACTATTGGATCACGGACTTGGCACTGCTATCTACCTACCCTTACAGTCGATAAAATGTGTATTTCATTGATACGCTTAACTATAACCGCAACTCCACCGTCCTCTCCGGATCCCTCCCATTTCTGCTTATGCCAGTGAACGTCCGCCAAGTTTGTATTCGGCATTGAATTTTTGACCTTGAATTATTATTTTCAAGTACGTCTCGTTCTGCTGCACCTTGTCTCACACCACGACCTTTCGCGGGATGTGATTCCTCAACTCATAGTCTTAAGAGACGTAACGCCCTCCCCAGGTTTTTGTCTGCGCTGCGCCATCTCGGAACCATGCTTTTCCTGTATTTCGTCCTTCCTGCTCCCGCGTTCGACAGCACACCCTAAATCTCTTTAGGTTTTTAATCCCTTCTGCCGCTGGGAGTGTGTAAACAACAGAAGACACCTGGAGAGCCTTAAGTCTTGGCTATGCTTCCTGTTGCAGGTGACTGGGAGTGCTACCCTCATGACCCCACTGTATGGCACGTAAGTCTCTTTATATCTATTCATATTCATGTTTATTCATATTATAATACCAATGTAGGACATACATATGGTATATATTTATTTCACTGGAATTATTTTCTCATGACATTTTGAATGCACTCTGTGTGTGTGTGTGTGTGTGTGTGTGTGTGTGTGTGTGTGTACGTGAATTGGCGATTATGTGTGTCTGCGTGTAGTTAAATCTGTTAATTATTCTGTATCACATCAGCGTAACCTCTGTGTGCATCTCATTGTAGCAGGCATGCATATTGATGTGCATGTAAATGGGATTCCAATGTACACTTGAACACGTGTCTCGGCGCCGTCCTGCACACTGCGCTGGGGCTGTTTTGCATAATTCTTCTGTACGCCCTCGACACCACCACGACCACCACCTCCACCACCACCACCAACACCAACACCACCACCACCACCTTCACCACCAGCACCACCTCCACCACCTCCACCACCAGCACCCACCGCTTGACAGCGACAAGAGACTAACCCGACCCCTTGACCTATCGCAGCATCCCGTAACCTGGCAACCGTCCAAAGAGGGAGACCATCTGATCGGACGCATTACCCTGAGCAAGAGGAGCACCGCCATGCCAAAAGAGGCCGGCGCTCTACTGGGGTTAAAGGTCAGATCGATGGCGGAAGCAAACATACCGTATGCACATAAAGTTAATACCTTGGAGGCACTTTGCCAATTTCATTCACTTTTAAATGAGAAATATCCTTGATTACATAACATTTACATGGTTGGCTAATGGTTGTCCTGAAACCTGTGATTAAAATACTTAAAATATTTTTAAATATAAGTATTTTAAGTGCTTGAGTGATTTCATAAAACGTCACTGTGTTGAAAGTGTGTGTAACGGTTGGTATGCGCTGTGATTGTCCCTCCCTCTTGCTCAGGTGGTGGGCGGCCGAGTGACCGAGTCAGGTAGACTGGGGGCCTTCATCACCAAAGTCAAGAAGGGTAGTCTGGCTGACGTGGTGGGCCATTTAAGGGCAGGTGGGCTATAGAATGTGCACCACACACACACACACACACACACACACACACGCACGCCACACACACACACACACACACACACACACACACACATGCACGCACACACACACAAAGGCACACACGCACACGCACGCTCAACATCGAGTGTTTACATGACAATACATTATACATTATATTTTATATATAGGCCTATGCATGTATTAATTATGTTATATTATATTATCTTGTTATATTGTATTATATTATATTATATACACTGTAATTGTTAATATTTGTATACCACATTTTACAAATCTAAATCATACTCTAAACTTCCAAACTTCTAGCCTGTATGCTTGACTGTTGTTTATGCTTAAGCCTGAACTATGTTAACACAGGCCAACAGGCCACCCTTACTGTTTGTCTTTAATAAGATGCAACAGGAACTCAACAATGCCAAGCCTGTTTTTATATAGAACCTAACAAGGTAATGACGTGCTTCGTATGAAAATAACCCTTGTGTTGTACTGAACCAATTGTGTGTTGTGTGACAACTGCAATTCATTCAAGAAATCTTTGTTGAACGACAATTTAGGATGATCAATCTGCAACCATTTATTGGTTCATCAGGGCTTCAATCTTCAATCAACAGCCCCAATTTATATATGATCATTTAATAAAGTTATTTCACAACACACACAATTTAGAAATTCACAAGAGACTTGACGTAATTGGTCGAAACAGCGAAGTCAATTAAAAACGGCTCAATTTCAGGTGATGAAGTTTTACAATGGAATGGCAAGCTGTTGCCGGGGGCAACCATGAAGGAAGTTTACAACATCGTGCTTGAGTCTCAAGCGGAGCCCCAAGTGGAGCTGGTGGTATCCCGGCCTATTGGGTAAGCTAAGAACAAGACCGCTGCAGTGTACCTCGTCACACGACCACACATCTTCACATGTGCTCCAGTCATTCTTTTACCAGCTGATCTTTTTTCTTTTCTAAACGGATCCAAAGCGGCATTCTTTTACGTCTGACCACTAGAGGGCACTAAGTACGCTCAAACACAATCCAACCACTATTCTATATACGTCTATGGAAACACCCAGAATGAAGTGAACCCCTGGATCACCTGCAGCCATGCTCCTTGGTGAGCAGAAATAGGCTAACTGATGCACGATGGAATGGTGCTATGGCAGAGATGGTTGGATGTTACTATAAACCTGTGGGTATAATCACAACATATCAAATATGTTATGTTATTGGATCATTATATTGAACAATGTGACCCGATGTCGATAATGGCGTCCCGTAACTTGGCCTACCAAACGAGTCAGGAGCACTCTATGTGCTGTTTTGACACTGACCCCTTCATTTAATCTGGGCAATTTGCTGGAAGGCTGTTTAAATCTGTTTACAGACTAGATGCTGTGTGGGCGCATCCCACAGATCTAAAATAGCCACCGCAGCACCTGCCAAGTGCCAAGGGAAGTTTTCATTGTGACTTGAGTGCTATTGCCTTTAAAAGTGCAATAGTGCTTGCATTTTGCCACAGTCTGAATGACTGCTAACAGCATCCAGGCCTATCCGCCTTGAATATGAATTTAAAGGTTAACTTTTACAGGCTTATTTCTCTATTTATGCATGTAAGCAGGCTACACTTTCGACTTGAGTCATGTCGAACGTGTAGTCGCAAGTATTCCTATTTTACAGTACTTTTTCTGAAGGCATTCAACTGCAACACCAATACTGTAAAATGGTTCACAGGTATCATTTCCAATCATCTAAATGAGACCATTTATCTATCTCAAATTCACACAAAGATATACAGTATTTATCTATTAAAATGACATATATGAGATATATAATCTTGTATCATCATTCGGCATCGCTGAATACTTTTTATACGACCCAAACTGTATGTACACTGAATGCACTGTATCTAGATCAGACAAGTCATGTAAAGATTCACAGCACAAGCACTGTTGCAAACTTTATTTGGCATGTTGTTCACTGTATTTTTGCTGAAACACATTTGAATTGATTCAGCTGCCATTCAAAACGCCAAACTTCACTTCCATTCCACACCGAGTCATTCTCATCCGCACAACAATCAATCACCATTGTCTTCATGAACAACCAATCACTAAATTTTTCCGTCCTACAATTCTGCAATATACCCCAGTAACAACGTGCTCCTTCAATGGTTAAAAAAATTGAATGTATGAATTTCTCTCCAAACACTTGCGAAGGGTGTGTAGAAAATATCAGTAAGTAAACGACACAACCTGTTGCATTAAAGGATCCTCCCGTTCTGAAATGAAACGTATTATCTGCACCCCTCGGTACCCCCCTACACCCGTACGTGATGCCGCTGCTGCAAATGTCAGCTGTTTTACAAATAGATGCAGATGCTACATTTCTTCCCTTAAAGAGGGGTTCTTCAAGCTAAAAATGTACATTAGTTTGCCCACTCGATGTGCCACAGAGGCTCTTATGGGGGGCAACGTCCCGATTTCCGCAGGATGCTTCCTGAATAGGCAGCGATTTTAGGAAATTTGGAGATATGGGGACGTGCGACCGTTTCCGCAGGAGCCACAGGGAACGTCCTAGTTAGGTGGCTAGGTTTGACAAAATGTTACGCAGGTGCGTGCTTACCTAGATACCTACCTAGATACCTACCTAGATAGGACCGGAAATTGTGAAAATCACGCTCATGCAGTTGGGACAGCCATATTGAGTATATGTTATATATACAGTATATTGCCATGTCGCTGCCCATGTCTGTGTACAGGGCTGGCACGCTGATAAGACCAGCAGCCAACACGTCATTAATATGAATGACGGTCTTTACGTTTATTCCTGGGATGGCTTCTGCTGCAGAATCCAGAAGAAAAATTTACTCCCACAACAACCAACGGTGGGACGGTAACTCAGTAGATGGACTCAAGTATCAGCACTTGACTGGAGTTTAATTTCTATAAACTCGACTCTCACTCCACTGCGATTGAAAGACAAATGGCTTCACACGTCGGCCATACGCAGCCACAACCCCATGATCTCAGAGGACTTTTTTTTTTTACTTCTGGTGAGTGCAGTTTAGCGACAGAACACATGTCCGTCACATAGCGGATGTGTTTCTTAGCAACAGGTAATATACCATTACCAGTAGGACACCCCTCTTTAATTGAACAAACTTACACGCTCATAAGAAACGGATGCAAAATGGCCATTGCACACAGTCCTGGGACAGTAGCTGTGCTTTTGTAAGCTTTACAATGTTTTGTGCAGTCCAGTGGGTCCCTTCATTCCACAATCAAGTCTCTTTCTGTTCAAACATTTACCCAAAGTGCCAAGGTAAGTTGATGATATATAGTAACTTTGAACATTTAAAGACACTCACAGACAGTGGCCTATCCTACCCAAGGCTCAGCCGAAATCCACGCTGCTGCTGCCTCACAGACGAGGAGACACGGGTACCATATCCAGATGAACACATGCATTCTGGACACTTTATTTGCATAAGTTGGCCTTTTCATGATTTCCAATTCTGACGACTGGGCTCTCTAACCTCTCCCTGCCCGTGTGTTCCCTGCTGACACCTGGCTCTCTGTGAAATACGACTAGTGTCAAGGGTGGCCATACTGTGAGCGTCTTTAAGGATCATGAACAAATAAATAATCTCCAGTGTTTCCCTCGGGCGCCGAAGGATATTTACAGCAGCTGTGTACGTCCTGAAATAAATATATTGGGGCGGGCAATTTGGATAATGGGTGGGTCTTATATAATAGAGGGTGTGGCTCGATTACTGTGGGCCTGTCCTTATAGGAATGCTGGACTGCCACGAATGCCACCGAGTTCCTCTGGGAAACACTGGACTCATGACAAGAGCCTGGCTCTCTGTGCCCCCCCCCCCCTACCCCTGCGCCCCCCCCCCCCTCTGCTTTTACTCTCATTTCATTGACACCCACAAACTCTTTACCTGAGTGTCAAAAGTACTAAAAAAACAGGCTTCCTACTTCCTTTTTATGCATCAGTTACCATCGTATAATTGTAGAAAGCACATAAGTATGCATGCTTGCCTGTGGAGTAAACAAATATGACTGACTCATGCTTTTGTCCAATCAGACGCTGGTACGATGCTGACTGACAGGTTTCTTCTTCTTCATTCTGTTTTCCAGTGATATCCCAAGAATCCCCGACACATCACACCCTCCATTAGAATCTAGTATGTATCTCCTCTGGTCTATCTCTCTGTATGTCTGTCTGTCTGTCTGTCAGTCTCTCTGTTTTTTTTTCCATGTTCTCTAGCTTCTTATCTCTTCCCTCTCTCTCTCTCTCTCACTTCCTTTCCTATTCCTTTCATTTAAGTTAAATCCCTATCTTGCTATGAATATCTCCCTTCCTGATGTTTACGACCGATGCGTTTTCCCTTCTGAAATGTTTGAAGGGAACGCAGAACAGTTTGGCTTCCTCCAAACAGTGGCTCTCTGCAAAGATTAACCCCCCAACACGATAAAAAAAAAGGTTCAAAGTCATTTCAAAGCTTCACTCAGCAAACTCTTGCTCCGCCAATCCTCAGAATACCACCGTTGCCCCTCCTCCTCCTTTTTAGAATGTACTTGCAGATACAAGTTGTTATCACCATATATAAGATGCGTCTTCAAACGTGTGTGTGTGTGTCTATGCGTATAGAAAGCTGTCCCCTGGCATGGCTAGGGCCGAGGGATAAGAAGGTTAAGTGGTTTTCTCCGTGTCACGGCTGTTACAAAAACAAACGTCGTCCGCAAAGATTGGATTTGGCAACTCGCCCCCTCATATGATATGCACAGCAACGGGGCCGGTCCGCATTCTACCTGTAATAAATCGTCCAAAACCATTCGGTCAGCATAAATGACACAGCAACTGGTCTGATGGCTGCTGCTGCTGCCTAATTCATTTTCAACAAGACACGATAGGGTGGAGCTAGCGTGCCCAGGATCACACAAAAGACATTGGCTTGGACAGTTCATGTTTATTTTGGGCCAATTGTCGTCAAACATACTCAGAAGTCACCCACTATGAAACCTGACCAGGCTCTCCCAGCCTCTGCAATAGGGCAATCAATCAAGTGTGACGATTTATCCAAATAAATCAGAATAAATGATTCAAGATTCAAGTCAAGTCAAGTCAAGTCAGTTTTATTTATATAGCACATTTTAAACAACTATCGTTGACAAAGTGCTGATCAAGAACTTTATTTGTCACACACACTTACAGGATATGCAGTGAAATGAAAAGTGGCGATGCTCAGCGGAATGTGCAAAAGAATACTAAAGATAGTTTGAATTAGAGGGATCAGAATCAGAATATTTACAATATTTACAGTAAAAAGCAGTGAATGCTCAATGAAATGAACCCATGCAAACCCGGTGGGGGGGGGGGGGGGGGGGGGGGGGGGGGGACCACAGGAGCCCTGCAGGCTGTGTGACTTTGCCCGGCTCTGGGTTTAGAATCAAACTCCGTCTTCCCTCGTGTGTCTCCTCACTGTGGGCTCCTGCAGCAGGTTCCCAGCTCCTTCGAGTCCCAGAAGATGGACAGGCCCTCCATCTCCGTCCAGTCCCGTCCTGCACCGGCCTGCTCCGAAACGCACCGCAGCTCATGCCTGGACAGATCTCTGTAAGCGCGTGTGTGTGTGTGTGGTGTGTGTGTGTGTATGTATGTGTGTGTGAGAGAGTTTCAGTGTAGGCCAATGTCAGTGTGTTTGTTTGTGGGATACTGGTATATGAGGTGTGGAGTGTGTGTGTGTGTGTGTGTGTGTGTGTGTGTGCGTATGTGTGTTGTGAGAGAGTTTGAGTGTAGGCCAATGTCAGTGTGTTTGTTTGTGGGATACTGTATATGAGGTGTGGAGTGTGTGCGTGTGTGTTTGTCTGTGATTTGGAGTGTGTGTCTACATATGTGGTCATTTGAGGTGTGGGATGTGTATGTGTGTATGTGTGTGTGTGTGTGTGTGTGCATGTGTGTGTGTATGTGTGTGCATGTGTGTGTGTAGGTGTAGGTGTGTGTGTGTGTGTGTGTGCGCCCTCAGGAAACACAGAAAAGAGTGTGTCTCTCCAGGGTGGTCTGCATGCTCTATTAAAAGAAGATGACTTGCTGATGGAACACAAGATTTGTGTGTGCGTGTATACGCCGTGTGGTGTGCGTGCGTGCGCGTGTGTGTGTGCGCATGTCTCTAAACGTCCGCATGCGTGTCGTCCTCCAGGTGAAGCTGTGGTATGACAAAGCGGGTCACCAGCTGATCGTCAACGTGCTGCAGGCCGTGGAGCTGCCCCTGCGACCCGACGGGCGACCCAGAAGCCTCTACGTCAAGATGTACTTCCTGCCCGACCGCAGGTAGCTAGCTCCTCCCAGACTCCCCTCCCCCGTGTCCACCGCAGGTTGCTAGCTCCTCCCAGACTCCCCTCCCCCGTGTCCACCGCAGGTAGCTAGCTCCTCCCAGACTCCCCTCCCCCGTGTCCACCGCAGGTTGCTAGCTCCTCCCAGACTGCCCTCCCCCCCGTGTCCACCGCAGGTAGCTAGCTCCTCCCAGACCTCCCCTCCCCCATGTCCACCGCAGGTAAACTAAGCTCCTCCCAGACTCCCTCCCCCATGTCCACCGCAGGTTGCTAGCTCCTCCAGACTCCCCTCCCCCATGTCCACCGCAGATAGCTAGCTCCTCCCCAGACTCTCCTATGTACCAATCAGTATGGCACTCCTATGTTATACCAATGTATACAGGATGCATCCCCAGATAAATACACCAGCATCATTTCTTTGACATTTTGTCCATAAACGTTTGAAAGGATACATATCACATATTATCTTGTGTAAATGTGCCTCGATGATTGTCCACAATGGTTTTTAACGCAGACGGGAAGGGGGGGGGCGGGGGGGGGGGGGGGGGAGGGTCATGCTGTTGTTGGCAATATGTTTGTTGTTTTTGGCCCGGTGTGTCTGTGGCCGCAGTTTAAAGTAATTAATACATCTCAGTCCATTTGTGCGAGTTTAAGGTTTCATTCAACCGGCAGATTTAAAGATAATGATCTCGAAATAATAAACTCGTTGCCGCAGCAATGTGTTTCAGTGAAACAATTTGTAAACTGTTGGCAATGGACGCCCCGCTGCAATTTATGAGTGTGGCTGGACGCCGGCCAGCGAGGACAGCCTACAGAACGTCCTCAGTCAGCTTAATTAGCAAAATTGCATTTAAGGTAGTATTTCCTCATGATACAATGCCTCTGAAATATTAGCAAATGTGCACGGTACAGTTATATGAGTCATGGCTGCATTAAGGCATATTCACAATATTGTTGCAGGGATCTATGGAATTTAACTCATGTGGAGTTTATTTAAAGATAGGAGGTTTTGTCTCGCTTTTCGATTCAAGATTCAAGATTCAAGAAGTTTAATTGTCGCACACACATACAGGATATACAGTGAAATGAAAAAGTGGTGATGCTCAGCAGAATGTGCAACAGAACAATACAAATATCACAAATTGACGGGAAAGGGTGGAATGAGAAATATGACCAAATATATGTAAACAATCAAGTTATGTAGTAAGACGATGTGGGTGAATGTACTGTGTACTACCTATGTGTGTGTGTGTGTGTGAGTGTGTGCATGGGAGGGGGTCCTGATGGCCTGCGGAAAGAAACTCTGTTTTAGTCTCTCTGTTTGGGGGTGGAATAACGCCATTATTATTTATTTATGGAAAGTATTATTTATATTTTTCTGTTTTTAATATTTAATTGTATTAAATTGTAATAATATAAAATAATATTACATTTATATTAATAATATTAAATAATCATATTAAATAATATAAAATGTTATAATGGATTCAATTGTAAGCAGTTTTAAATCGTTTACATTTGAGTCGAGGTGATTGTGTGTCAACAGCTTCTGTGTGTACCCCCCCCCACCCCCCGCCACCAACCATAAACTCCGCCTCCCCCATAAACTCCACCTCCAACCGGTAAATCCCCCCCACCCCCCCGACAGCGACAAGAGCAAACGGCGGACGAAGACGGTGAAGAGGACCACGGAGCCCAAGTGGAGCCAGACGTTTGTGTACACACACGTGCACCGCCGAGACTTCCGCAACCACATGCTGGAGCTGACCGTGTGGGACCCAGCCCAGGATGCCCGACGAGGATAGCTCCTTCATGGGGGAGGTGAGAGGAAGGGACGAGACCGGGGGGGGGGGGGAGACACATCTGCCACAACATGGAACACATGGACACTTGGAATGAGCGGATCACTGTCAGGACGCACACCACCAAACACTACACACACACACACACACACAGGCCCATTACCGCGGAGCGGCAGCGCAAGAAACAGAATGGGTGAACGTACACACACACACACACACACACACAACACCACACCAGCACACACACTACTGAAGAACAGCCATTGACACACAACCACTAACCAAAAAATCCCACCACATCCTTCCACCACTAACACACACACCACACCACACGACACACACACACACACACACTACACACACACAACACACACACCACACCAACACACAGGCCACACTGCACACCCACACACACCACCACACCCACAACACAAACGACCACACACACACCCATACCCACACCACACACACACACACCCAGCACCAACACCGCAACACACAACACACACAACACACCCACACAACACACACACCACAACACAAACACACACCACACACCAACACCACACACTCACACACACACACACACACACACAGACACAGACACAGACAGACAGACAGACACACACACACAGAGACACACACACACACACACACACAAACACACTACTGGCCACCCAGAGCTCCTATGATATGACGGTGCCCCTGGTTCTTCTCGGGTGGCAGATCCTGATCGAGCTGGAGACGGCCCCGCTGGACGACCAGCCCCACTGGTACCCCCTGCAGACCCACGACGTCTCCTCCATCCCCTTGCCCCGCCCCTCGCCCTACCTGCCCCGCAGGAACACACACCCCGAAGCCCCGGCCAAGAAGCTGCAGCGTGAGTCTGCCTTGTGAGCGTGTGTGTGTGCGTGTGTGTGTGTGTGTGTGTGTTCATAATATGTGTATCCCCAAAAGTTTTGTTTGTGTGTGTGTTTCCTATGTATGAATCTCTGTATGTATTAGTAAATATCTGTGTGTACTGTGTGTGTGTGAGTGTATTTCTGTGGTAAGGCTGACATAATAAGCATAAGCCGTATGTTAATGTCGTCTGCTTACTCTAACCATCACGTTTGCTCCTGTGTGTGTGTGTGTGTGGTGTGTGTGTGTCTGTGTGTGTGTCTGTGTGTGTGTCTGTGTCTGTGTTTATGTGTAATGTGTGTCTGCATTTGCATCTGAGTATGCATGTGTGTCTGCTGGATGCATGTCTGTGCATGTGTGAGTGTGTGTGTGTGTGTGTGTGTGTGTGTGTGTGTGTGTGTGTGTGTGTGTGTGTGTGTGTGTGTGTCTGATGTGTGTGCGCATGTGTGTGCAGGATCTCAGTGTGTAACCGAGGCTGAGTTTGACCAGAGTCCTCCAGTAGTGTGTGAAGGTGGGTGGGGGTCTCTGTTCCGCACGCCGGCCCTCCAAGCAGGTTGCACGTCATTTCGGGTGCCAAGTGCGTTTCAAACTCCAATTAAAAAAACAAACAAACAAACAAACGGGCAAACAATCTAAAATATCTTAACGTGTGTTTTCAATGTGTGCGTGTGAACCACTTTGTAACCGTGTGTTTTAAAAAGGGCGATACATTTGGCAGACACTTTTATCCAAAGCAACTTCCTAAGAGTACATTTGTTGAAGGAGACAGCAATATATCACTGTGGTACATAAATATAAGAATAGAGATGTTTTCGAGCATTCATAGTTACGAAGCTAATAGAAGGAGTTTCATTATATTGCTAGGTTGCCTGCATAATAGCTGAGATAAGAGCAGACGTGAGATTCTGAGCACCTTAACGTCTAAGAACATACAATATGGGGGGAGGGGGGGGGGGGCGGGGTTATGCAGAGTCCAGGTGAATGTACTTCCTTCCTTACTTTACGTACTTAAAGTTGTTTCATAACGGACCGCCGTGAATAATTGGACAATATGGAAACGGTTCTTTGTTGTGTGCACCGTGCTGAACTCAGAGGATGCACCTAGATAGCAGGCAGCCTACATAGCCATGCTCCTGTTAGGTGTCTTCTCTGCCATAAATAGACCTGCGAGCCGGGGAAATGAGCCCAGACCGACGAGATAAATACCACCATGTATGATGGAATATCTCACGCTCTCCGCACGTGCACGCACACGCATGTGTGTGTGTGTGTGTTGTTAAATGTGTGTCTTCAGGCATATTCTCATGCGTGTGTGTTTGTCTGCGGGTGCGTTGTTTGCCCCGTAAGAGACGTAGAAAGAGCAAGACTGTGTGTGTGTGTGTGTGAGTGTGTGAGAAAACAGACAGAGAAAGAGGGAGAGAGAGAGCGAGAGAGAGAGAGAGAGACCACTCTCTCCACTAGTTTTCTTTCTTTTCCACTTTCCTTCATGTTCCATACATGGTGGGAGGAAACACAGGAAAGTGAGGGGCCTTGATATCACTTGTCTACGACCAACCGAATCCCTTCTCTGTCAGTAGTAGCAGCCAATCACCTGAGGGGGAGGGGGGGGGGGGGTGGGGGGACAGAAGAGACACACAGGCTCTCTTCAAGGCTGGTGGTTCGCTGGTGCTGCTATTTATAACCCGTCCTCCGAGGGGGGGGGGGGGGGATGGGCCCTCGTCGGCACAAAAACCGTTTCAATTAAAACGCGATGCCAATTAGCCAACTGTACCTTGCCTCCTATAGGTAGCTCTGGCTGTTGTTTTGGATTTGTGTCTTAACTGTCCATCATTTTAACTGTCCGTCACACAGTAGTGTGACAGACATTTGCTTTAAGTACTACTATGGACTATGTGTGGTTATGATTTATTGCTGTAATGCCGCATGGGAGGCCTTTGTACAACCGCAGCTTTAAATCTGATAGAATTATGATTTAGTATGCATGTCATACATTTAAAAATAAGACTATCTCTGCACTGAAATAGGATGTTATGTTACTTAACTCCACAGAAGTCACAGTTTGAGCATACGAGATATGTTGTAACAGGAGCATAAGTGATGTGCACTAAATTATTGAATGTATTGTGTGTGTGTGTGTGTGTGTGCATGCCTGTCTGTGTGCACCTGTGTGTTTATGTATGTGTGTGTGTATGTGTGTGTGCGTGCGTGTGTGTGCGCGCAGCGTGCAGCGGAGGGGCGTGGCCGGGGAGAGACAGCGGGAGCCCTCGTCCACCCTGGAGGTGCCGGAGCAGCGGCAACCGTCCAATCACCATCTCCGCTCGCGCTCCATCTCGCCGCACCGCGAGGAGCAGGGCGCATGCGCTCCCGCCGCCAACGTCCCCGGCCCAGCGGTGAGCACTTCTGTCACATGTTGCCCTTTTTCCGTTGTGAACTACGAAACGCTGAGAAAGAAACAAAATGTAAACTTTCAACATGTGTGGCTCATCAATAGCAAAAACCGTTGATCAACAGTTATTCTGCCACCAAAAAAAGTGCAGAGAAGGGAAATGTAAGTGATGGACGGGAGGGCGGGAAACCGGGGGTGGGGGTTGGAACGTAGCGGACCGGGCCCATATACTAATGAAACGCCGGTGGATATTAACCCCCTGCACAAGCGCTCGTTTAATTTTTTTTTCTCCTAATGTTTTATTATTCTTCTGGCCCGTGCCGCCGGAGGTCAGCCACGCTGCCAACATTGCTTTTACCTGCTGGGCCAAATTAGCTCGCGAAACAGCGCCAGCCAAGTGGCCTGTCTGCTGGCTTACAGGGGGGGTGCCCAGAGCCCGTCTCTCTCTATCTCTCTCTCTCTCTCTCTCTCTCTCTCTCTCTCTCTCTCTCTCTCTCTCTCTCTCTCTCTGTCCTCTCTGTCCTCTGTTCTTTCTCTCTCTCTCTCTGTCTCTCTGTCCTCTGTCTCTCTGTCTGTCTCTGTCTCGTCTCTGTCTCTCTCTCGTTTCTCTGTCTCTGTCTCTGTCTCTCTGTTTCTCTGTCTCTCTGTCTCTCTGTCTCTGTCTCTCTGTCTCTCTTTTTCTCTGTCTCTCTGTCTCTCTGTCTCTCTCTCTCTGTCTTCTCTGTCTCTCTCTGTTCTCTGTCCCTCTGTCTCTCTGTCTCTGTCTGTCCTCTGTCTCTCTGTCCCTCTGTCCCTCTGTCTCTGTCTCTCTGTCTCTGTCTCTGTCTCTCTGTCCCTGTCCCTCTGTCCCTCTGTCTCTGTCCTCTGTTCTCTGTTCTCTGTCTTTCTCGTTCTCTCTCTTTCTTCCTATCTTCCTGTCTCTCTTCCTAACATACCTTTCTCTTAACCCCTTGTAGACTGAATTTATTTACAATTGTATAAAGAAATTAATTATTTGTGTTTTTGCTATCAATCAGATGCTAGATTAAGTGGAGATTGTTAATTTAAGTACAGCACATACAATAGATATAAATTTAGCTATGATGCAAATTAGCGACATTATAATAGTATAATAGTAGTATAATAGTAGATCATTTTATTGATGCTGCTATTGCAGATACCGCTAGATGGCGGCAAAGTGCTTCCAATCCTTCCTTGGTATGTGTAGAATATGCATCGACAGGCATTAGTGCTGCATTAACCCCTCAAGCGGTTTGAGGCGAATTCGTGACAATCGTCTACAAGGGGTTAACAATCTCACCGTCATCATCTTTTTTGAAGTTTCATTATTTGCTCCTCATCTCTCACGGTCTCTCTGTCTGTCTCTGTATGGGAAGTTCGTCAACGCTCTATCCGTCTGTCAACTCTCTCCATCTGTGTGTTTGTCTGTCTGTCTGTCTGTCTGTCTGTCTGCAGGAGCCTGGACGACGAGACCTCGCACAGTCGTCGCTCTCGCTCCCCGACGCGCTACCAGGACTCTGCCAGGGCCCACCACCAGAGCCAAGACTATCTCAAAGACAGGTCGGTGTCGCTGTAACACCCTCACGTGTGTTTGGATTGTGTCTGTGTGTCTGTGCGTCTGTGTGTCTGTGTGTGTGTGTGTGTGTGTGTTCTGGCGGAGGCCGGCTTATGTGTACAGAAACGGCTGTGTTTGTGTCCGTGCCTCGGTTGAAGTACAACATCGTCATCATTTATTTGATTGCAGCCGACCGGCCGCGTTGTCCAGTGTGTTTGTCCGGTGAGAGACCTGGGCGAATCATACGAGTAAATAGGGTCTCTCTGTGTGTGTGTGGTGTGTGTGTGTGTGTGTGTGTGTGTGTGTGTGTGTACCGTGTGTCTGTTGACAGAAGGGTCGAGCGTAACTGGAAATCGAGAGAGAGAGAGAGAGAGAGAGATACAGTGACAAAGAACTGACATTTATCATCTTTTTAATCATCTCTTGTTTCAGCTCACCAGCCACATTGTGCTAGAATGTCGGACATGGACTATTCACACATATCCATGTCTGTGTGTGTGTGTGTGTGTGTGTGTGGTGTCAGACAACTGTAACAGAGTCTATTCCCAGTGTAGAGAAAGATTTTGTAGTATTTCAAGGCCTTCACACAGTGATCTTCTACCTCTTATTTTGTACGTGGGTGTCTAGCTATAGTTGTGTTTTGTGCTCTGTGTGTGTGTGTGTGTGTGTGTGTGTGTGTGTGTGTGTGTGCGTGTGTGTGTGTGTGTGTGTGTGACGTGGGCGTGCGAGCAGTTCCCTTCTCTCTCTCTCTCTCTCTCTCCCCCCCCTGTTCACCTCTTCTCTTCCTGTGTTCCTGTTGTTCACTGATTCTCTCATGTATCATCCATTGCCACGGTAACCGCAGTATGCTCATCACGATCGACCAATCAATGCGGGGCAAAAGCGCTGAGTGCCTGCACAGGTAACACCCAACAGCCCACCATCACCGCATCACTTCCTGTTTTGGTTTCTACATTTGGCTTTTGGCGTCATTGTATCATGGCTCTGCACATGCCTTTCCACAAGTTTCAGGACCAATAGAATAATAGATCATATCTGTTGCATGCTTTTTATTTCTTCCATTAATCGTCACTGTGACATAGAGTAGCCTCGAGTGAATGTTCCTGTGGTAAACGTTTCACAAAGCTAGATATTCCATCGTTGTATTATGTTGTTATGTCCACTAGAGGGCGCCATTGTCTTGTCTCCAAACTATAACAGCAGGATGCACATGAAACGCTTGAGTTGATTTTTGTTTGCATTTGTATCGCCGATGGTGAGAGCTGAGAATAAGATAAAGACAAGACAAGAAAATGAATCGTTCACATATGCCCTGTATCCATTTTAGTGCTTCTCATTTGTCATAAAAGTATCACGCATTGTTCACGACGAGGGCACGACCCACTATATGGAACAGCGTGGAGCTCCTGCTTTTTTTTGCACTACTTATTTCCACAATTAGCCAGCATCATTGCCCTGGGAAGAGATGTGTTCTCAAAGTTTTAACAGCGAACCCCATTAGCTAATGTAGTCAACCTGAAAACAAACTGCAACTTTTTAAAGTGGAATTCCCCATAATGAGAACTAGGATGCAGGGATGTGAAAAAAAAAACAACCTAAAAATAAGAGATCTCCCCTGAGGGTTGAACACTGGCTAAGCTGTCAGTGCTTTTTTTTTTCTCGCTTTTTTTCTTTGCGCCCTGGAAGCTTTCTATCTTTATCACAATATTTAAAAATATTTTCCCACCTGCATCTCTCCTCTCTTAATCCTCACCTGTCTGCGGCATGCATGCTAAAAACAACAACAACCCAAACCACAGTGTCCCCCATGGGGCTGTCAGGAGGTCCCTACGGCACAGTAACACACACACACACACACACACACACACACACACACACACACACACACACACACACACACACACACACACACACAGGATCGCCCAGGTCAGTCCTGCACGAGTCAGCCTGCAGCAATACCTCATCCTGTGCTACTATTAAAACATGAATATCTCTCTCTCTCACACACACACACACACACACACATTTTTTTTTCCAGGTGAGTATATTCTATAGGTTTTTCTTTATTCAAGGTTCTCTTCCCAGCTGTGAATTCTCTGCCATACTCTCATTTTTTATATTTTATTCCGTGCTTCCTCTTCTTTTATCCATGATTGTAATTTTCTTTTTTAAGCATAGTTCCACGCTGCCTGCATGTCCAAGCCTAAGCAGGACTAACTCTCACACATACACACGTGGTGGGGTTACAGGCCCACAAAGTAAGAGACGGAGAGTCATTGTCATGGTTACTATGACAATGATATTGTATCCTCATACTGCATCACTGTGTCACCATGACAGCCCCCTTCCCTTTCTATGTGTCTGGTGTCAAACCACTGTCCTTAATCTATTCATTCTGTCTTGTTTCATCAGAATACCATTATTATTTTACAAAAAAGTAAAACTAAAAGTATCTCTTTATGCCCTTTTTTTGTTTTTTTTCCTCCCTCCCTCTCCCACCACCCATTATCGTCTTCATCATCCTCTTCCTCCTCCTCCTCATTGTGCATTGGGATGGCATGTTGCTCTCTGGCGCCCCCTAGTGACCTGCAGCTGCCGCTGGACAGGGCTCGGAGCGCTAGCACCAACTGTCTGCCCTCAGACTGCCATGCCCCCTCACCAGAGTCTGAAAGGTACCGGTCCACCTCCCACCTCCCTCTTCTCCTCCCTCCTCTCCTCCCCCTTCCTCCCCTCTCCTCGCCCTCCTCTCTGTCTCGATGTTGTCACTTCCACCCCCCTCTTCCTACAGTCCTCCTCTACCTCCACCCAAGCTGCTCCACTCCCCCCACCCCCTAGCTTCTGTTGATTCTATTGTGAAGTATCGGGGACATATCAGCCACCTACTTTGCACTTTGTACTTCTTTTCGAGCCGCTCCCCACCGTTGCCCTGGCTGTGCCCATCACAATCTCACTTATCTTGTGTACTTACATGCAGGGCTGTAGTCGGGACCACCTCAGTCCAGTAATCCAAGTCCAGATAAAAGTAATGGGTGAATTGAGTCAGATTCAAGACCAAAACCGAGGGGGAACAGGGGGATCGAGACCAAGTCGAGATCAAGACCGTATTCCAACAAAATGAGCGTGTTGTGTGTCCGAGGCCATCAAAAATGTGCCTTGAGATCAAGACCAGACTGGAGTACTACAGCCCTGCTTACATGTAAAAATACATATTTTTATCATTCTCCAGAATGTATAGCTTTACCTTCTTTTATCCACAGAACCCTTTATCCCCACGCGCTTACCCTGTGATGCTTCATACTGAGCATAACAGAAACGGCGCATTTGCTCCTACGTTGTATTGTAGAATACATGTGTATTAAACTACATTGGAATTGATGAATGATAGCTCTCCTCTAAACCGATACCAGTACAAGTAGAACAAGTAAGCGAGAAAATGCGTTTCTGAATCTGAAGTCTAATTTGGACGAAACAAAAAAAATGAATAAAGTGTCGTGGCTTATCACGAGAACTTGGAGCCACTTCATTTAATTTTATGAGTGAGCAATTTTATCTTCTTGTGTATAGAAAAACTTTTTCCCAATCACTACCCCGGAGACGTCCCGCCAGCCCCAGGATTCTAATCCAACATGCGTCCCCTGAAGATGACAGGTACCCCCTGCAAAGTGCTGTGTCTCTCGCGTTGTATTCTGGATCCAGTGTGGCCTGACCTCCAAATAAACACCACTGGTAACTCAATTTACCCCCCCCCCACCCCCCAAAAACAAATAGAATCAAATAAAATTGGCAAACTCAACCTGTCCCAACTTTACTAAACGTGGTGGGGTCCCTTGGGGTTCAGAACACTGTTGATTCTGCTAAGCCCTCGTAGTAAACCCAGGTCCCTGTTAGTGGTTGCTAATTGCTGCTTGCTAATATACTAACCTGTTAAGTAGACAAAGCTAATGTGTGTCGTTATATTTGTATGTGTAACACCTTTAATGAGGGATTCCTCAGTAGTTACGCTCCTAATATGCTCCCATCACACACCTCAGAAATCTAGGGAAAATAAAATCTTTTTAGATCTTATTTCTTTTATGACGCAATGATGTTGATGCTTATTGTTTCCTGCAAACGCGCGACACAGAATCTCTAGCCCTGCACTCTTTATTCATATTTAGGAGGCTGCTGATTGATAAGTTGTTCTCTCTCTTTTTAACAACATCTTATTAATTCGATAGACATTCCCTGGTTTAGTACCATTCTCTTCTCGCAGGTAGCGTTGGCGTTCTCTCCTCTCAGGTAGTGTTAGCATTCGCACTCTATTCTCTCAGGTAGCCTTAACATTCTCTTCTCTCCGGTAGCGTTAGCATTAGCATTAGGGTTCTATTCTCTCAGGTAGCGTTAGTGTTCTATTCTCTCAGTTCCAGTTAACTTTCTCTTCTCTCAGGTGGCATTAGTATTCTCTTTTCACAGGTAGCCTTAGCGTTCTCTTCTCTCAGGTAGCATTAGTGTTCTCTTCTCTGTTCTCTTCTCTCAGGTACTGTTAGTTCTCTTCTCTCAGGTAGCGTTAGTTTCTCTTTCTCTGTTTCTCATTCTCTCAGGTATTGTTAGTTCTCTTCGCTCAGTTAGCGTAGGTTTCTCTCAAGTAGTTAGGCATTTCAGGTAGCGTTGGTGTTCTCTCTCTCTTCTCTCAGGTAGCGTTAGTGTTCTCTTCTCTCAGGTAGCGTTGTGTTCTCTTCTCTCAGGTAGTGTTAGTGTTCTCTTCTCTCAGGTAGTGTTAGTGTTCTCTTCTCTCAGGTAGCGTTGGTGTTCTCTTCTCTCAGGTAGTGTTAGTGTTCTCTTCTCTCAGGTAGTGTTAGTGTTCTCTTCTCTCAGGTAGCGTTAGTGTTCTCTTCTCTCAGGTAGCGTTAGTGTTCTCTTCTCTCAGGTAGCATTAGTGTTCTCTTCTCTGTTCTCTTCTCTCAGGTACTGTTAGTTCTCTTCTCTCAGGTAGCGTTAGTGTTCTCTTCTCTCAGGTAGCGTTAGTGTTCTCTTCTCTCAGGTATCGTTAGTGTTCTCTTCTCTCAGGTAATATTAGCGTTCTCTTCTCTCAGGTAGCGTTCTCTTCTCTCAGGTAGCAGAAGTGTTCTCTTCTCTCAGGTAGCGTTAGTTCTCTTCTCTCAGGTAGCGTTAGTGTTCTCTTCTCTCAGGTAGCGTTAGTGTTCTCTTCTCTCAGGTAGCGTTAGTGTTCTCTTCTCTCAGGTAGCGTTAGTGTTCTCTTCTCTCAGGTAATGTTAGTGTTTCTCTTCGGTGCTCAGGTAGTGTTGGTGTTCTCTTCTCTCAGGTAGCGTTAGCGTTTCTCTTACTATCAGGTAGCGTCCTCTTTTCTCAGGTAGCATTAGCCTTCCCTTCCCTTCCCTTCTCAGGCAGAAGTGTTAGTGTTCCCGCCTCTCAGTTAACTGTAGCCATATGAGATGCATTTGTGTGCGTGCGTGTGTGTGTGTGTGTTTGATCCTCATGTTCATCTCATACATGGAGTATATGGATGGTGCTTCCTTTCCAAGAGACTTTAATTCACCTCAGTACAATAAAGAGGTACCCCCTCTCAGACCACACACACACACACACACAAACACACACACACACGCACTCATTCATTATCTGTCCATTAAATTGTTAATGAATTCATCCATTCATTCAGTGTTTCCCCATTCCAGCGATAGTCACTGTTATTTCCAGATCACTGTGTTTTTAAGGCCAACGACCCCATAGTTCATGTTCAGACCTCGGAGCTGTGTCCAGTTTCACTTTCTTTTTGTCATTCTGTGCATCCATCTTTTCCTGTTGTGTTTTCTTGGGCGAAACCACCACCCTCCAGGCACCCAGGGACCCTGGAAACACATGAGTGTCACACTCTTGGCAGGATGATGTCTGACTGTGGTGGTGGCAGGTAAGACGTGGAGGCCCGCCATGTCCACACGCAATGTAGCAGTAATGCAGTTAAAGCTGGCCGTGGTGCCAGGTCGGTCAGTCCGTCGTTCAGTCCGTCTGACAGACAAACAGGACGGGGGCCCAGTTAACTCCTCCTCCCCACCCCCTAGGTGTGTGCTCATTGGTCAGTCCTTGTGGAAGTGCTTTGAGGTGATGGTTGAGGTTTGGTACAGAATTTGAATTTCAGGTGTTACTTTTGAGATTCTACAGTTAGATCAAGGTCAGGGTACGGAGCTGTGCACATGTCTGTGTGAAAATCTCACCGGATATTCATGCTTTTCATGTATATTTGTGTACTCATCCCAAGAAAAAGGAAATGGAAACATCAGATCCCATCCAGTTTGTCTGTCAGAATGCCTGACAAACACGTGCCACTTGCATTTCACCATGTCCTGTCCACTGGCCAGGTCGTATCAGTGATGCATCAGCTGTCTTATCATGTCTCTTTATCGATGGTGGACTGTGTGTTGTGTTTATACCGAAAGGAACGTTATCATACATGGATGCATCTCCGCGTCTTCCTTTACTGTACCCTTGACAGAGTGGAGTCACGCCAACCACTTCTTTCAAGGGAGCGTGACAGAGACGAAGAGCACGTGCTATAAATTGCCTAAATGGTCTGCTCACAACAAAGACGCAAATAAAACACTCTTGTCAAATGTAATTTGTTCAACTGCTAAGAAAGACCATGGACAATAGATAGCCGGTGATTTACTTTGTATACTCCATCAAACGGGTGGTATGTTTAAGTGCTGTTTTGGCAAATTATTTTAAAAGCACTAACAGGACTGCAAGCTATATGAATGTTTTTTTGGTCCTCCCTTCTTTTTTCTCATTTCATTTCTGCATGCTGCCGCCTTACGCTTTGTATTTGGCCACTGGGTTCGTATTATGTGCGTGTTTGTGTGTGCTGGTGTATGTGTATGTGTGAAAGTGTGTGGCTAAATGTGTGCACATCCCAACTAAGCCTGCCCACCCCTCGGAAATCCTGACTCTCCAGTATTTTGGTGAGGGGACAGCTGATCCTAAGACCTCCTCCTGAAACAGGCCCACTATGTCAGGGACTCCTCAACATCACACTTCCAGGTCCAACATTTCCATGGGCAGAGAGGTGTAAGATATAACCATCTCTTAAAATAGCATAGTGGCAACCTTATAAACAGAGGGGTGTTATTTACTCTAAATCCCTTTTCACACATGCAGTCTCTATCCCGTAAATGTTCTGGAATATTTCCGGCACGGGGTCATGTGTGAACGAGAACAGGGATCAAAATCCAGGAAAATCTGTTCCAGCAAATTCACACCTCAATGTTCCCGGAGAGTGACATTTCCGGAACATTGCCGGGACTGCTGTGTTGTGAATGAAAGCCGTAACATTACCAGGAGTGTCACGTAAAGGGACTCTTGAAGAGAGCGAACTAATCATAAGACTCCGCTGACGGCGTATTTGAATCTGTGACTGTTGATCTTGAGGTGCCACTGATTTGATAAAAATATCAATTCAACTCTTTTCTTTCGTTTGCAAAGAAGCTCCTTTTTCAAAAATGGCTGTAAACTGGGCAGATTCAGGAATAAGGGAGCTTCTCTCAGTCTCTCCTCTCAGTTCTTCTTTGGTTGAGTTTTAATGGCGGGGGACTCCCATAAGTGTTGCATTACCACTATCAGCTGGACTGTCCCTTGGCCTTGGCCCAACTACGGACCTAACCAGAAAGGTTAGGCCGTTCATTTAATGGGAACTATGTGTGAAGGGGGTTCATTGTTTTTTCTTTTGATTCATTGGTAGTTGTTTTGGCCCGAAATAATGTATGATCTTCATACATTGTGTGTGTTTGTGTGTGTGTGTGTGTGTGTTTGTGTGTGTGTGTGTGTGTGTGTGTTTCTTGTGCTGCTTTGTGCTGGTGTGCCATTAGTATGTCATGACCACATTTAAAATAGGGGTTGATTTGCATAAGTATTTGAATGTGACAGGTTTGACAAGGTTGTCCTCTGCCCTCTGTGTATTTTTGCAGTGTGTTTGTCTCCACCTACTGTATATTCTAATGTGTTTGAACATGATGGTTCTGTTTTATACGCTGTGGGTGTGTTCAAGTGTCGTTCTATGGTTTTAATGATATCATTTACAATACTAATTGATTCAGAATCAATTGACACCTGTAAGTCTGTACGTTTAATTTTTATATTAATCCTATTCATTTGCAGTTGCTGTTCTTAGTGTGTTCATTAGGACAATAGCACTTGTTTCTGCAACTTCTCACTTGCAAAATGTAAATGTTCTTTTCCTTCAGTGACACTCTTGTTTTGATGTTGTCTTTTTTCTGTCTATTACCAAAGACTTCTGCATATATTTTAAAGTTGTCCATCTCTTTATTCCCCTTCTGTCCCCTAGGTTTTTGACCCATATAGCCACAGATATGCATAGGATTGCGATGCTGTCTAAGTTTTATTTGAGTGTACTGCAAGTTTAAGGTCAAATGGCACTTTTCTGATCCATCTGTGGATGGCTCGATAAATAAACATGGTTTCCTTCTCAGAACATTTACCAGAGAAGAAACTTCGGCCATCTTCTTGGACTCTCAACTCAAACAAGATGAGATATGATGTCGAACTAATTAAAAAAAAGTCTCATGGTGTCAACCTTTTAAACATTTTTATATACCAAATCCCTCCATGATGGGTGGCGCCATTGTACAGACCATTGTTTCAAATGAATAATTAAACCTTTCCCTTATTATCATCTTCACCCCCTCCTGCCACCCCACTTCCCCCTTTCCTCCTCTCCTCCTCCTCCTCCTCCTCCTCCTCGTCCTTCTTCTTCTGTCTCTGTCGTTCCTC
Source organism: Coryphaenoides rupestris (assembly GCA_002895965.2). Taxonomy (NCBI): domain Eukaryota; kingdom Metazoa; phylum Chordata; class Actinopteri; order Gadiformes; family Macrouridae; genus Coryphaenoides; species Coryphaenoides rupestris. The sequence goes on from PIJE02002238.1 coordinate 45,617, forward strand.
CAGGGGTCACCCCCAAGGCGGTGCCCCTCTGTCGTCCTCGGCAGCACCCACGTCCACGCGCCGGGTGAGGCAGCTCCCGCAGGTTCCCGCCAAAAGCAGTAGTGTGGAGCAAGGTGTGTGTTTCGTTGTGCTTGTGTTTGTGTGGTGTTTGTACATTTGAACACAATTTGTACGAATGTACAAGGTGTAAATGCCCATTGTATAAAGCATGGGATTTGGTTTTGCTTCACAGACTGGCTCCTTGGTTTGTGCATTAAGGAAGGAAGGAAGGAAGGGTGGCAGAATCGGGCATGAGGCCTTATTACAGGGGTGGGCAAACTTTTTGGCTCAAGGGCCACATTTGGTTTTTAAAACTGACAGACGGGCCGGGCCATTAGTAGATGAGTAGATGATCATAATGTCAAACTTGCGTTATGATGCCATATACTGTAGGCCTCGTAAGTAGCCTCGTAATTGTATCAACATCTATAGGCTGCCACTATGTAGTTAAATCAAATAAATGAAGTACAATTCAATAATATAACAATATTTATTGAACCAGAGGGATTATAAATAATATGTGCTCTAATAATAAATAAATCTTATTGAAGAACCTTACATAAACTAACAGCTGAGCATCGTCAGACACATCAGTGGACTCATCAAATTTCCCTTTTCTTTGTGGCTGATGATGCTGATAGAGGTATTTCCTTGATTTTAGCACAAAACTCTTCTTTTTGTGGGTTCAGCTGCTGCACTCATGCGATCAATGGTTTTTTTATGTTGACCCAAAATCCAAGCAACTCTAAGGGAACATTCATCAGCACGTTGTTGGGCAGTGAATGAATGTGTTAGGATTCTGGTGGATCGATCATACTGGGCTCTCAGATCGTTTATTTTCTGCGCCCTCAGTTCGGATTTGGGCGGGTATGTTTGGTATGTTTGGTGAAAACAATGTTTGGTATGTTTGGTGAAAACACTGTTTTGTCTCGTAGTGTCGCTTCACATTGTCGCTTTTAATAATAGCCAGAGTCTCGGGACAGATGAGACATACAGGGTTTGAACTGTCCGTGGGAAGAATAAACATGTAAACGTTCTGTCCAATCTTCATTAAAGACTCTGTTCTCTCTGGTTACATTTCTCTTTTTAAAGCGTGATACACTCCGACTGCTTCTCTCGTCTCGTCTCTCCGCCTGTATGTTTGTTTCTATCGCTCACTGACTGCAACGATCTGATTGGCTGAGTAGCGTCACGTGACGTGACCTGATTGGGCCGCTAAGCCAGTGCCGTAAAGGTTAGAAACGATGCGCCGGTTAAAATAGAAACGCGACAACTAAAATGTATAATACTCAATAATTTATTGGTTATAGGTCCGCGTCCGGATATGACGGCGCCTGGGTCCAGACCGCGGTCCGCATATTAGTGTCCTCTGATCTAGTGGAACCAATTAAGGAATCAATTGCAGGAAGAAAAAAAAAAAACAGCGAAATGAATACTACAAATTTAAATGTATTATAGGACTGTTGTTAATGTAAATGTCCGATGGGCCGGATTAAACAACGCAACGGGCCGTATTTGGCCCGCGGGCCGTAGTTTGCCCACCTCTGCCTTATTAGATAATTTGGGTAATTGTGTGTACAAAATTATTAGTTGACTGTCCAGCATGTTGAGACAGACACTCAAATAAGAATATATAGAAAGCGTGAATTGTACATCAACCTTTATTTTAAGATAAACCTAAAATGTATTATTTGATAAATACAAAGGCACAATTCCTTGATGTTTTTGCGTGTATGGAAATATTTTCCCATGCCGTGGCTCGATGCTCAGTGTGCCGTGTCTCTTTTGTGTTTGCGTGACGTCATGAACGTGCACTAGTCCTGGCATCGGAGGAGAGGGTTCGCCAGCTGCAGATAAGGGTCCATTCCAATAGGACGACGGCTGCCAGCACCTCCAGCCAGCAAGACCTCAACAGGGCCCTCAAGAACAAACGAGAGGTGGGCCCCATGTCAAGTATCAGTGGAGCCGTTCTGTGTTCTCTTTCTTTCTTCGTTCTTCCTGCGCCAATGGCCAGAGGTGACAGACAGACAGACAGACACAAAGGTGACAGACGGACACAGGCAGAGATCCAAGGAGATCCCCATCTGAAAACGGAGCTGGAGTGGGCCGATAAAAAACAAATTTGGTTTAGCTGTATTGGCTTTTTGTCACACTTAAGAGTTGCCAAAAGATAACAGGCCCAATCAAAGGGTTTTCAAGGAGTCCTTGAAATCTCCACAACTTTGCTCCACAACTTTGCTCTTCTGTTCTGCCCCTGTAACACCTCCACAGTCCTCCTTGACCCAAGGAGAAGGAAAAGTGGAGATATGCACTGTAGCTGAAATATATTATTATTTAATAATCCTCATGTTATGGAGAATCAGTTATATATCAACCAAAACTGTCAACTGCCACCAAATACCTCTGCTTTGTCACTCCCTCTAAGATATTTTTTCAGCCAGGTACCCTCCAGGTACCCCCCTATGGTTATGCAGTGATGTGCTCCTATTGGAAATAATTACCAAACTTGTTACTATGTTAGTATACAGATTTGCCAAAATAAACCAAGATAACCGATATAAAAATTAAAGTGTGTTTTGCGTAACCCTGCAGTGATGCAGTAGTATCCCATTTGAGAAACGCTGTTCTAAACAGTGAATGGAGATTCCTGCCTCTGTCATTGGTTTACTGTAAGACTTTAGATTTTACACTGTAGTTCCCCTACAGTTTGGCTAACAACCTGTGTTTCCCCACCCCAGCTCTACAAGGACCAGAGGAGGAGCTGTGAGAATGTGTCGCACAAGTCCTCGGACAGTGATGTCAGCGACGTGTCCGCCCTCTCTCGCACCAGCAGTGCCTCTCGCATCAGTAGCACCAGCTACATGTCCATACAGTCGGAGAGACCCCGGGGACGCTTCAGGTAGGCCTCAGTACCACCAGCACCACCAGCTCCATGTCCACACAGTCGGAGAGACCCCGGGGACACTTCAGGTAGGCCTCAGTACCACCAGCACCACCAGCTCCATGTCCACACAGTCGGAGAGACCCCGGGGACGCTTCAGGTAGGCCTCAGTACCACCACCAGCAGCTCCATGTCCACACAGTCGGAGAGACCCCGGGGACGCTTCAGGTAGGCCTCAGTACCACCACCAGCAGCTACATGTCCATACAGTCGGAGAGAGGGACGAGGGGGATGCTTCAGGTAGCCTCCGTGCCACACTTGCTTAAATAACAAACATTCTTATGGTGATTATTAAGATGTTACCTCTCCTCCTCTTCCTCCTCCTCCTCCTCCTCCTCCTCCTCCTCTTCCCTCTCCTCCTCCTGCTCCTGCTCCTCCTCCAGCCGGGCCATGCGCGCCACGGGCCGCCACATGCTGAAGAGCACGAGCGTGAGCTGCGAGATCTACGGCATGGAGCACGCCGACGGCAGCCAGTCGGACACGGCGCTGGGCAGCGGTGTCAAGAAGCGGCGTTCCAGCATCGGGCAGCGCGTGGTCGCCATACTGCCGTCCAGGCGGAGCCGGAGCACCTCGCAGCTCAGCCAAACAGGTCTGGACCCGGGGGGGGGGGGGGGGGGGAGAACGAACCGGCACCAGACACCCACACCACCGCAGAAACAAAGGAGTCCGACACATTGATCAGTCGCCCTAAAAAGTTTGGGGAAAATAATCACAATAAATAGAAAACACAATAAGCAATGGAATACAATTCACATAGACCGCTAAACACGTAGCAAAACAGGATTCTTCATTCTTAGTGGCCACCATACATACAGTGGAAACCTGTGTCACACAATCTATATTCAGTGTTGTTGTTGTTGTTGTTGTTGTTCTTGTGGGTTTTTCTGTATTGGGTTCATGGTTGTTGTGTTGTTGTTGTTGTTGTTGTTGTGTATGTATTGTTACAGAGGCAGCAACAAAGGCGGTGACCGTCCGGAAGGGTAAAGGTTAGTTAGTCTGACAGCAATATGAACATACGGACTAGGGAGAGGCCTATAGATGGACATAGCATCGACAGACAGACGGCGTGCAGACCCCCGTGGTGTCTTCAGACAGAGTCAGGAGGCCCGAGACATACTCACCAGTCAGACAGATGAACATGAGACTCAATATGCCTTGCATTTAGACAGACCAACCAACAGAAGACCAAGGGAACAGACTGAGAGGTACTGGTACCTCTCAGTCTGGTAAAACATTGAAAGTGGACGCTGGAAGTTTGCTAGCTAAAGAGACGGACTGACTCTGAAATAAACATAGAAGCAAAAGGATAAGACAGAAAGACATCCAGACAGGAATCGATGACTTTCCAAAAGAAACCGGAAAAATTCAAGAGTACAAAGCCCTTTCCTGTTGTAGGCAATTTAGACAACAGACAGCTCACAGGAAGACAGACTGACTCACAGTGACAGACGGACGGTTCTGGACAGTGTTGACGGCGCTGCTAGGACTAGAGGCTAGTGCCACTTGGCCCCGGAGAACTGCTGTTCACCTGCTCCCGCACGCTTCTGCTTCTTCACCCCGTCCTGCTGCCCCTGAGCTTCAAAGTTCTTTTGAATCTGTTTTTAATAGTCTTTGGTTGATTTATAGTGAGTCCTTTGAGTCCATCTAAATTCCTTTTTTTTTTTTTGCGAAAGCTTCCTCGTTGTTGCTGGTCATTGTTCCCAAAAATGTGATATCTGCAAGATGCTTCTGGTCCTGCTCAATAGTGCTTTGGTTTTCTTGTTTTGCTGATTTCATGTCCCGGACATTATGTTTGCAGAAAGCGCCATCAATGGATTTTGCTCATTGACTCACTTGTTTAGATGGACTGAAATGGCTCGTTCATTTTTTAGAAAACCTTTTGCACTGGCCTCTTCGCTGCTGTCCATGGAGTGTATGCGGCCCTCTAATAAATAGATTTCACGTCACTGGTGCGCACTGGCCCTTCTGGCATCAGGCATATACAGAATGAAGCAGTTTGATTGTATACCTGTGCTGTACATGTGAGTGTCAATGCAGCTCTAGCTTATGTGCATTGAGTTATGTCCCTTTGTCTAGCACACAATCTGTACAAGCGGTACTTCTCCTTATGCTTATGTATAAATCTTGTGGGATCGTACTCCTTTATTTTACTTTTATAAGCTTTCATTAAGTTGAGTCAGTACAGTATTGATTGGACCACAAAGCAATAGCACAATTTAATGTAATCTTACATTTCAAATGGCAGTAATTGCACAATGGTAACTGGAATGTTGCTGGTTCGATCAATGGGCTTGCCTAGCTAAGTGTCGAGGTGTCCCTGAGCAAGACGCCACCTAACTGCTCCTGACGTGTTGGTTGTTACCTTGCATGGTTGACACCGCCGTCGGTGTATGAATGGGTGAATGTGAGGCGACTGTGAAGCGCTTTGGATAAAAGCATTATATAAATGCAATCCATTTACCATTTACTGTTGGAAATTGCTCGACTGACGAAGAATCAGGTACTTAATTACCAGGGATCGCCTCACACACTCAACAAAGACACAAAGCTGAATGCTTGAAACATGTCTTCAATGCAAACCACGTTGTTTGCGATCATGCTTCGCATATTCACTCCCACCTGCGGCAAAACCCTGAATCACATTTTGCCTCCTGATTTCGAATTTGTTGTCAAACTCTTCTCACGTTAACCATCTCGAAATCTGTGTGTGTGTTTTTCTGTGTGTGTGTGTGTGTCTTCGTCCACGTCACAGAGGCGCCGACGGGCAAGAAGTCCGGTAAATCGGGCAGCAGTAGCATCCAGCGGAGCGTGGAGACGGGCATGGCGGTGGAGCTCCCGCGTGGGGGCTCCACCGCCATGAACCGGCAGGCCAGCAGGGAGTCCACCGATGGCAGCATGAACAGCTACAGCTCCGAGGCGAAGTGGGTGTCCTCTGTCCTCCTCAACGCATACTGTAGCCTTGTACAGTATAGTCCATATATATCTATATATATACTGTATACTGTCATATTGTTTTAATCTTCACCATAATCGATTTGTCTATTATAGTTTTACTGAGAATTGATGGAGTTCAAATGCCACCTTATGATTGATGCTTTACAACTCATCAATCAATTTTTTGTGTTTTTGTGTTTGTGTGTGTTTATGTATTTGTGTGTGTTTGCATGTGTGTGTGTGTGTATTTGTGTGTGTGTGTGTGTGTGTGCGGGCGCGGCAGTCTGATCTTCTCAGGGATGCGGCTGGGGGCTGACAGTCAGTTCAGTGACTTCCTGGATGGATTAGGCCCCGCCCAGCTGGTGGGCCGGCAAACCCTGGCCACGCCCGCCATGGGTGAGTCACCAGCACACCGTAGTCGCCCCACACTATGACCTGCAGGGTGCAGACGGAGGGGGAGAGAGGAGGTTGAATAATGCAGTAGAGTGTGTGTGGTGGGTGGCTGGTTTAAGCAGCCTCACCTGGCCCAGAGTCAGGCTGGTCTTTCATCCTACAAAACTCTGCAATTAATCGGTTTATTCAATATTCTGCCTGGGTTCCTGGAATGGGAGGA
>PIJE02002238.1:57325-62325 GCA_002895965.2 Coryphaenoides rupestris
CGTATCCTGGAGAGGTCCAGCTCCTCCAATAGGATCTGTGCCACGCCCATGAAGCATTTGTGGTCCAGTCGTCCGTAGTCGCCCCACACTATGACCTGCAGGGTGCAGACGGAGGGGGAGAGAGGAGGTTGAATAATGCAGTAGAGTGGGTGTGGTGGGTGGCTGGTTTAAGCAGCCTCAACTGGCCCAGAGTCAGGCTGGTCTTTCATCCTACAAAACTCTGCAATTAATCGGTTTATTCAATATTCTGCCTGGGTTCCTGGAATGGGAGGAGCCTCAGAAAAGCTGCTTAGGTGGTGTGCAGCAGAAGCCACTGCTATAGATGCATACTCTTGACAATCTCTGGAAACTATTTAAAAGATGACCACATAATATCAGATACATGTATGCATGCACACACATCCCCTTACATACACACACACACACACATACACATAACACATCCACATACACACCTGTGCACACCCAGAGCCACACCCACACCTCTACCCACACCCCTCCGCCCGCCCACCCCAGGCCCCCCGGTGTGGTTACCTGGAGCACCTTGCCGCGGGGGCTCTCCTCGAAGAGCAGGTGCTGCTGATACAGCGGCTCCAGGGTCTTACGTGCAATCTTGGTTTTCTTTTTGGCTTTACACGCTCCGCTGTCCAGCAGGTACACCTTGACGTAGGGAGCTGGGGGTGGGGGGGGGCACAGGCAGGGGACGGGGGATAGAGGAGCAGGGAAGGGAGGAAGGATGGAGCAGATAGATGGAAAAACAGGGAGGGGGAGGTAGAGAGTGGGGGGGAGAGGTCGTGGGTGTATGGGTGTGTGAAAGAAGAGAAAGACAGAGTTAAAGAGATGAAGCGATCACAGAACAGTAGCACATAGACAAGAGAAGATAAGGAGGGAGGGGGAGAGAGAGAGAGAGAGAGAGAGAGAGAGAGAGAGAGAGAGAGAGAGAGAGAGAGAGAGAGAGAGAGAGAGAGAGAGAGTCGATAATACCTGGGAGGGATTTAGAGCCTGGTTTTGGGATAAGGCCACGGGCCCTGATCACCTCCACCTCTAGCTGGCCTTTCTTATCCATCAGACCGATCTGGACGTCTCCTGCATGGAGGCACACACACACATGCACACACACACACACACACACACACACAGATACACACACACACACACACACACACACACACACACACACACAGATACACAGTGTGTGTTTAACGCCATCTTGAAAAGTGTTGTGTATCGATACATTGTCCTCATGTACACTGTGTTTTGTGCTGGTGACTCACCCTGGCGGTGCTCACCCCATTCGGTGTTAATCGCAGCGCGGTTCGGCTCCGTGGAAACGCTTTGGAGACCATTAGACCAGCTTTTGGTCATTAATACCACGTTATTCCCCAGTCGGAGGCGCCCCCCGCATCGCCCCTGAGCACTGTTTAATCAAATTAGATGGGGGTTTCTTCTATTGATATTCATTAAAAATACATGATTTATCACTGAGCTCTTTGAGGGAGCCCATGTCACGTTCGACGGCTGAAGGCGCCGGGCCTGTGTGATGTGAGGATACTGTCTGTGATACTTGTTTCTATATGTCATGATTTGTAAGATTGCCCTTATGATGCTAAGTATTTGCCCAATATTTAATGCGATATTAATTCACAGTAGCCGCTGCAGCAATATATAGGCTTATCTTAATATCTTAATAATAATAATTATCATGATCATAATCATAGTTATATGATAGTCTTCATTATTTTACAATTCAAAAAATGCCCATAGCAATTTAATTAGCTGATGATTTAAATTTCAGAGATAAAAAAAAAAAGAAAATAGTAGACTCAAATGTTGATTTCAATTAATTAGGCATGATGTTTAATTTTACAAATGTGTGTCCATCGGGGAAATAACAAAGTTAATAAAGCTGTCATGTTTATGATGTGCATGCAGGCAGTCCGGGAGCTAAAGTGTATTTTAGGCCTACTCCTAGGCTACCTATTTGCCTCCTTTGGCTCATTGACCGTATAAATAAATAATAGGCTACTTAGTTTATAGTCAAACATGTCTGTTATGTTGTGCTTGTGCAACGGTTGACAGTCCATCTAACTCAGGAAGATCATGAAACTTGTTGACAATAAAATCAAATAGTCCTGTAATGCATAATTATTTCTTATTCGTTCATGTTTTTTTATATATTTAATTTGTATTTTATCTTTATTTAACTTCCCGTTTTCTGCTCGATTTGATTGCATTGCATTGCATTGCATTGTATTGTATTGTATTGTATAGCCCGCAGGTCTACGCATAGCAGTCTCAATTTTCCCCTAAAATTACTATTGTGTTGTGTTCTAACGGCTTCTTGTGGATCCCATTCGTGTCATTTTTTTTACTCAACGCAGTCAACGCGTGTTCGAGCGTCTTCGTCAGTTGCAGCTTGACGAAGGCTCTCGGAGGCCAGATCATAAAAAGTGGGGATCGTTACCTGCCACTAGAGGGCGTCTGAGTCCGTGTCCAAAGTCAGTCGGCGCTCATAATAACTTATCTTATATGTTCAGTCGGATACACGTCAGCCACGCATGCTTGAATTTACACACAGCATACAAAAACTGGTCGGACCCTATATATAGAGGGAGGGGGGGGGGGGGGGGGGGGCAGAGTAATGAATTGACTATAGGCCCAACAATGTGAACAAGTTTTCGTGTAAAGCAGACTTATAGCTCCTATATAAGCTTATTTTATGAGCCACTGTATAGCTGCAGGCTGCCACGCTATAGCCTATGCGCGCCTCTTCTCTCCACACATGCTCTCTATACGCCGTCCCATACGCACCGTCTCCTCCGTCCAACCATTTATCTTCATAACAACCGTTTAGTGTAAAATTAACAACGATTTAACTACTACAGCTATAAACATGTCCCTCCATTACGGCTAGATTGATGCTGATGGGCGGGGGTGGGGGGGGGGGGGGGATCTTACAGTAAAAGCGGTGCAAGGCAAGTCGTACAAGCCTAAATTAAAAACCAAACGTGCTACATAGTTGTGTACTTACGTTGAAGGAATTGTCGATCAAAATAAAGTAGGCGTGTATGTGTGTGTGTGTGTATGCTTGGACTTTTATCGATACTGTTTGTGAAACAGGTATAAGGCGAGGAAAATTTGCAGGGGGTTCAACCAAGAATAAAATACAGTTTGAGTGTGTGTGTCTGTGTGTGAGAGTGAGTGTGTGTGTGTGTGCGTGTGTGTGTGTGTGTGTGTGTGTGTGTGTGTGTGTGTGTGTGTGTGTGTGTGTGTGTGTGTGCGTGCGTGCGTGCGTGTGTGTGTGCGTTGGAGAGGGGGGGGCGGGAATCCGCACGTTATAATTTGGCCAATATCCGTGTAATCCTTGACTGAAGGTATCTAATACCAGTCGTTGCCCGGGCGGCATGGGCGCACATCGCCTGGCGCGATCATGGCTCGGCTGCTGCGCGGAGAACGTGTCGGTCCACATTCATTGTTATTCTTTAGGGTTTTGGGTCTCACCCACTGGAGCCTGAAATTCCTCTGCAACGGCAGGGACTAGATTTACCAGGGATTTAAAGCTAATTCCAGCGCCCACCGCCCCCCTCCTTTTTTCCTTATCTTAGGCTCTGTTCGTTTTTTTTTTTTGCAAATCAAACTTACCAAGCGAGCTTTGCAATTTGCTTTTAGTTAGAAATTTGAATTGGAAAATGTCCTCAACATTCATACCTTTTTAACGAATAAATGAATGAAAATATCTTACAAATACAATTTCAGCATTTAGATGCTGAAATACGCACGCCTATAATTGTGCCTTACAGTGAATCAAAAAATAAAATCAAGATTTGAAACTGTACATTCTGGTGATGTGAGGTTGACCATGTGATTGTCAGCCTCACACAAACACAAACATACAAAAATGCGAATAAATAAATAAGCCCCAGTCGGCACTTTGTGAAAAGTGGAAAAATAGGTACATGCAGAGAGAGAGAGGGGAGAGAGGGGTGGTGGGGGGCTATAGACGGGGGGGCAGAGGGGAGAGAGGGACGAGGAGAGAGGAAGAGAGGGAGAGCTGAGAGCTGATTTATCTCGGGACCTCCCCCCTCCCCCCCCCACCCCCGACCCCCCTCGGCCATTTCCATATTGAAATCACTCCATTTCCCTGGAGCTGAAGGCGGCGCTCATGTGACCAGTGTGTGTGTGTGTGTGTGTGTGTGTGTGTGTGTGTGTGTGTGTGTGTGTGTGTGTGTGTTGTGCTACTGTGTGTGTGTGTGTGTGTGACTTGTGTGTGTGTGTGATGTGCGCTGCATGGCTTCTCTGTTCACAGCTCCACAAAAGCTTTCATTTACCCCCATTTTTCTAGAGGTCCCTAATATATCGGCTGCGTCTCTCTGTCCATAGATCCAATAAAGGGTCACGTGCCGGCGGAGGAAAGTTGGAATTGTCTTTGGGGGGGGGGGGGGACGAGGGGACGACACACACACATACCAGCAAACACTAAAGCCATTGAACGGCTATGATAAAAATAAATAGACATTAATAATATAAACAGTCTTTTGTTGCACGCACGCACGCACACACACACACACACACACACACGCACGCACACACACACACACACACACACACGCACACACGTCGAGTGCCTGTGCTGTCGTGCGTGCCAGAGTGCCGCTATAGACGCCATACCTCGGATGCTTAAAAGAAGAAGAAGAATACCGGTTGACTGATTTATGACGGAATCGGTCCCGCGTAAAGACAGACATTTGCATATTGAGATCCCCGCGGTCCCCGGTCCCCGTCGCACATGCGGCCCCAAGTCGTCATTGGCTTTGATCAATGTCTGCCTTGACTGAGCTGAGAGGTATGGTGGGGGTGGGGGGGTGGGTGACGTGTCGACGGAGATGAAGGGATGGGAAGGGAGAAGAATGGAAAAACGTAGGCCGACAGAAACGATCCCAGGTGCTCAGAAAGAGGGAGAAGTGTGTGTGTGTGTGTGTGTGTGTGTGAGGGGTGTGAGG
>PIJE02002238.1:67325-69825 GCA_002895965.2 Coryphaenoides rupestris
AAGTGGATTACAGCGCGGAGGTAGATAACCCCCCCCCCCCCCCCCCCCCCCCCGTCGCCGGATAGGACGCACGGCGACGGCGACGGCGAAGCCTAAAAGCCGGGGGCCGTTTAGAAGTCGTTTTCCGTTCGCGTTTTTCTGTTGGCGTCAGCGCGTTTGATGCGACGCCGACGTGATAGACATCGGATCCCCTGTGAGTTTGCGTTACCCCGGCTATGAATACCCACTTTACCCCCGCCGTCCATCACTTTAATTATTTTAACACCGGCGCCCCGTTTTCTGCTGTCTGGCAATTCTTCTTCTTTTGCCTTTTTCTTTTTTTTTTTTTGGGAAGGGGGGGGGTGTGATGGGAGAGGAGAGGAGGGAGCGATTTCCAAAGTGTGTCGTTCGAGAGCAGATTGTTGCATCATCCTTTGACGACGCGAGTGACTGAGGCCGGGAGGTTTTTGTTGGAAATCGGGGGGGGGGGGGAATGCGCACACACACACGCGCACACACACACGCGCACGCGCACACACACGTATGCACGCACACACACACATACAAAAGTCAAGTTCAATGATGTCATCCAGCCTCAAGAAGTAGAGGAGCTGGGGTATCAGAGTGTAATTCACAAGGTCGACCACCGCGACCGCAGGGTGGGTCCGCAGGGTTACTGGGCGAGCGGTGAGCGCAGAATGAGACCTGCTGTTTCTGCTGCAATCAGGGGGGGGGGGGGGGGGGGAGAGAGAGAGAGAGAGAGAGAGAGAGAGAGAGAGAGAGAGAGAGAGAGAGAGAGAGAGAGATGGAGTCAGAGATAGAAAGACAGACAGAGAGAGAGGGAGGAGGGAGGGAGGGAGAGAGAGGGAGGGAGGGTGAGAGGAGGGAGAAGGAGCAAATGTGCCCAACTCCACCCCTCATGAATCAGTGTCAGCGGAGCGATGAGAAAATAATTAAGAAGCAAGCGGCTGCTGTGTTAAATACCGCCAGCGGTGGCGCCAACACCGCCACCGCCACCACCACCAACCACCATCACCAACCACCACCACCGTCATCATCACCACCACTACCACCAACCACCACCGTCATCATCACCACCACCACCACCAACCACCACCGTCATCATCACCACCGCCACCACCACCATCGCCAACCACCACCACCAACCACCACCGTCATCATCACCACCACCACCACCACCGTCACCGTCACCACCACCACCACCACCATCACCGAGAGAACAGCCTAAATGAGATTGTTGTTGGGGGGTGGGGGGGGGAGGGGGGGTCGGGGTCGGGGGGGGAGAGAGAAAATAATGATAAAATACATAACTGATGCCAAAATGCCCTTCGGATGGCATTATGAAGGCAGACAATATAAATAGCGCTGCCACACTGTAAATGTTTATATACGGCGCGCGGTCCGTACGCTGCAGACGTACAGCGCAGCAGTTTCAGGATTTATGAGCGTCGTCGTAATATGTTGGCGCGGCGCCGGTGAGTAATACTTCACGTTTTGTTATCATATCGCGGGTAAATTCGCTGAGACGTTGAGGGCGGCGAAGATAACATATTTTAGCCAATTTCTTCCTCCCCCGCTATTATTTTCCCCCTTTTTTTTTTTTTTCCCTCTCAGTTATTGTGTTATGAGGTAGCGAGGGTTGAAAGGGTGGGACGGCTGTTGGGAGGGGTTGGTGGGGTGGGGGGGTGGAGTTAGGGGGGCGAGTGTGTGTGTGTTTGTGTGTTTGTGTGTTTGCAGTGTGTGTAGTGGGGGGGGGGGGGGTGGTAGAAGCCAGAACATGCATGCTGGTGCTCTAGCTGAGATACACACACACACACACACACACACACACACACACACACACACACGGACCTCCACCACCCACACACTCATATACAGACACACACACACACGCACACACACACACACACACACACACACGCACACACACACACACACACACACATACACGCACACATGCACACGCACACACACACACACACACACACATACACGCGCACACGCACACACACACACGTGTACAGCAGGCTTTGGAGAGGATTCGTATGGAGCTGTTAGGGGGGAGAGGTAAGCCGGTCGCCGGTAATTGTGTGTTCAAGGCTTCCAGTGGGGGGGGGGGGGGGTAGTGGGGGGGTAGGGGAGGGGGCGGGAGGACAAGGGGGGCTGGGGGGGCGGGGGGGGGTGTGGGTGGTCCGCTGAGACCTCCGGCTGTCGAAGCACCTCAAGTCCTGCCGATGATACATAAAATCTGTTGAGTGCTTTTGAGAATGTCAGATGACATATAAGGGGGCCGGTGTGTGTGTGAGCTGAATGCGTACGTGCTTAATGTGTGCCTGACGGTGTGTATCGTGTGTGTGTGTGTGTGTGCGTGCGTGTGTGTGTCTGTCTGTGTGTGTGGAGTGTGTGTGTGTATGTGTGGAGTGTTTATGTGTCTGTATACACATTTACCATTTGTATATGAGTGTGTATGAGTGGTGGAGGTGCATGTGTGTGTGTGTGT
>PIJE02002238.1:74825-77594 GCA_002895965.2 Coryphaenoides rupestris
GGTCAGTGCAGAGGCCTGGGTGTGTCATGTGTGTGTGTGTGTGTGTGTGTTGTGTGTCGCGTGTGTGTGTGTGTGCATGGTGTGTGTATGTGTGTGTGTGTTATGGTGTGGTGTGAAGGTGGCCATATATTTCCAACACACACACACACACACACTACACACAGCACACACAGAGGACCCCCCCCCCCCCCCACACCACCCGGCACACACCACACAGCACAGTTCACACCACACACACACACACCCGGGAGACACACCACTCTCCATTCTCTCAGCAGTTGTCTAAATCGGTTATTTTAGAGCGATTTAACCATGATTAATGCAGGCGTCTGGTGAGCGTTCATAGGCGTCTGTGATGTGTGAACGTTGGCATGTTGAAATGCAGCTGTTAGGTGAGAGGCCGTCCTCGCAACACTCGCGGTCTCCCTCTCTCTTCTCTCTCTCTCTCTCTCTCTCTCTTCTCTCTCTCTTCTCGCTCTCTCTTTTGGCAGGAACAGGCTGTAGCAACCAGACAGTAGGAATATATAAATATAGAGTCCCGCAGGTTCACTTGTTTTTTATTTTGTGTTTGTTTTATTTTGTTTGATCAGCGGGGAGATTATTGGAAAGTGACACGGCTGCTCCTGGAGACAGGGGCGCATAACGTGGGAACCGGCCCTCAATTCTGCACTCGCAGTCTGTGGAATGGTAAACCCAAATCGGACGGAATATTCGATCCTTGACTCATTTTAGGAGAATTTCGTGTCATTCCTGCGGAGAGAGTGGGGTTCAGCTGTGCGCCGTCACGAAACTGTGTATTTAATTAGTGCTTTTTAAAAATAAATAACGATAATAAAGACGGTCTTTATCTAACCTCAACAATAAGGACACTTATAAGGACTAATAAGGACAATTAATAATGTTAATAAAAATCGCTTCAACAATAATAATAATAATAATAATAATAATAATAATGCAAAACAAATCTCACGCATTTTAAACAAAGCATTTAGTGGATTTATTTTCACAGGGGCAGTGGGGGGCGGAATCTATCGCGAGGCACCGTGACCAATCATTTAGAATGCACCCCCCACCCCCCTGCACCCCCCACGCCGCCCCCACCCCCTTCCCTCCTTCTAGACGATGGAACTGTGGCTGTCTGTCTGTCTGTCTCTGTCTGTCTGCCTCTGCTGTCTGTCTGTCTGTCTGTCTGTCTGTCTGTGGGCCTCGGAGGGTTCTCATCTGGACAATGTGTGTGACGTGTTGGTAGCGTTGGCGGTGTTTTCCTCCCACTACTACTACTCCCACTAATACCACTATTACCACGACCACTACGACGACCACCACCAGGACTATACCGCCGAGACTACGGCGCGGACGTTGGACAGGCGCGGCGCTTGTAATTATAGAGGGGGACGGCGTTCTCGTCCTCCGGCTGCCTGCGTGAAAGGCATCGCGGCTTATTAGAGGGACGACACCTGATATTATGTACATGCAAACATTCACAGGCCTCGGGATTTCTGGAGCCGGAATGAGGAAAAAGGGTGTTAACGTCGTTAACGGCGCTCTTTGGGAGTGTGATCGTACATGATCTGATGCGCAAATATGGTCACGTGCAAATACCCAAGATGGTGTCGATGGTTCCTCTCGACACCACACACACACACACACACACACACACACACACACCCGCACGGTTCCCCTCGACACCATCACCACACACACACACACACACACACACACACACACACACACACACACACACACACACACACACACACACACACACACACACACGCACACCATTGTCCCACTTGCTTGCTCTCTCTCTCTCTCTCTCAACGATCGTTTATTCTATTCTGAACATTTTGATGGTAATTTCGAGCGAGGAGACCTCCACTTACAGTATCGCTGGAAGCAATCAGGTCTCTGCTTGTGCGCGGCCAGATTCTGACATTCAGCTTGAAAAGTTACCAATCATTCCATAATACTATAGGGAATGTCTTCACCAATGCTTGATGGAGTGTCGATGGCCCTTGGAAGATTCACTGACAATGTATGAAAATTTTTCATGGGACAGACATGTTTTGGCTAAGCATATGAAAAGTAAAAAGATGCAACTATGCAAGAGCAAGTCAACGGACGCCATCAGAGGCTAGCATTATACCCCTGATTGGATTATCCTATTTTTGAGATTGAACTGATAGTTCTATTGAGGGGTATTCATAATAAGCACTAACATATATCAAATAAACAACAGCAGATATTTAATTAACACAGTTATGACGGTAAAACACTATGAAAAAAAAATAATAATCCATCTGTGAAATAAAATAATCACCCTGCTGCTTGTCATGAGTAGAATCTCGCTGTCGAGAGTTAAAACAAAAGGAGCCTGAGCGGAAATTGACAGCAGGTGAAGAATCGAGTTAGTCCCCAGCCCTAACACGTAAATGACGGTACAATATGAAAATATCATCATCTAATAATAATAATAATACTTCTGTAATATCTCCACTGATCCATCTCTGCTATCTGGGTGCTTGCAGGCCACTGATTACCCCGGTGGTCGGCTGGTATCACCGCGTACCCTAATGAGCATCGAGATCACCGATCATTTCCATTGATGAATCCATTGAGCTGAAACATGGCTTTGATATTTCCGTTCCTTCCGTTCCTTCCGTTCTTCCCGTACGCGGCAATCATTCGAGTCGCACTTTATTGCGCGAGCGCTTGTGTCGCGTTGTTTTGGGAGCCGGGGCTAGCTTGTCGCGGTGTAATAGGAGCACT
>PIJE02002239.1:0-27500 GCA_002895965.2 Coryphaenoides rupestris
ATACAACTGTCAAATCGTTCAGCCTAGCGAGAATATGACTGCTAAGACAATGTAACATCACTTTATCTTCAAGAGACACAACGTGTATTGAGGTGAAACATTTAAAAAAGCTATGAAATATCTATTTTTTAATTATCCACGCTTACATACATGTCACTTGGTTCCTTTTTCCCGTGAAATCCGACCAGACTCAAATATAAGAGAAATCAGCCCAGAAGCTGTTCTACACAACAGAGAGAGTCGGGGAAGCTCTCATGTTTTAACTTCAACCACAACCTGCTCACAAACTGCCAATTAAAAGCAATTTGTGCTGTAAAATCCTACATGTAGTCCCTGAACGGATTCATTATTGTTACATACAGGACCTTTAAACAGTTCAACTAGACGTACTGAAGGTAAATGTACTGACCTGATACCAACAGGAGGAGAGCGAGACATCTTCTTGCTGTTGATGGCAAATTCATCGTTTGTCGTCTCCTCCGCTTACTCTGTTGCTCGGATGATATTTAAAACAACCATACCAAAGATATAAAAGTACAAGTAACATTACCCAAAGGAAGGAAATAACATGTTGGTCAAAAAACTATTATATTATTATTATAATAATATATTATTATAATAATTATCATTATCCTGGGCAGAAAAAAATGTATGGCCAATCACTTGAATCTTAAGTATGATTCTTATAATGTAGATATATTTTATATATATATAGTATAGTCTTATATATAATATAAAGAATATCTATATCATAAAAAACAATTGGTTACCTCGTTCTTCCCTTTGCCTTTGTCTTTTTTGCCTACTTGGGTCACCAAGTATTTCACTGTTGCCAGAAGTGGGGCCCCGTGTTTAGGATGTACATGGACAATGAAACACTTTTTGAATTTGACAATTCTTGGACCTGCCTCTGTGTCCTATATTATAACCAATCCAATCCTTTTTACTCACAATTGAACTATGTTTAAAGGGCCCAATAAGCCTACAACCCATGAAGCACAGTTTTCCCACTCTGCCCCTCAAAATGACTTGCTTACATTTTAATGGGGGTTTATTTATTTTTTTTAAATGGGTATAGCCCACCCAGTCCTTCCTTACCCTGTTTGACACACTTCCTTTAAAGTCGAACACACAGAACACAGGACGGCAGGACAACACCAACAGACACACACACACACACGTCTTTGAAGGACGAACAAGACACCGAGGGTTCAGCTGATCAAAGCGACAAGTGATCAACAACTGGAGGGTTTGATTTGTGGGGTTGTTTTAAGCATCGTTAATCCACATTGTAAAACCTCCAGGGAGCGGACTGGCGTTGATAGAATTGCTCCAAATCTGATTGGATTTCAATCCAATCAGGCGAGCCGAAGAGCTCCACAAAGAGGCGGGTCTCTCCTGAGTGTTCACAGGTGGGCGACAGTTTTCAGCGTTGACTGACAACGGTGGAACAGCCGAAGCTACCGACTCCTGCGTCCCCAGGAACGGCTCACGAAACCAAACACGGCCAGTGAAAAAAATAAAGAGACGCTGAAGAAGAAGAAGAAGAAAAGAAGAAAAAGGAAGAAGGAAACGGAGCAGCAAGCCCGCCTGAACCGCGTTTCATGTGGTGACGAGGGAGGAGGGAGGGCAGTGCTAATCGCAAAAACAGACAGGAAGTTAGCAGAAACCATGACAGTCGCTTGCGGGTGCCTCACAGCAATCAGGAAATAGTTGAAATAGTCTGGAATCCCACGTGAAAATATCCTCACAAATACGTATTATGTAATATCTGTGTAGACTATAACTTTTACTGCAAGAAGCTGTACACAACCGGCATTGATGTGATATTTCCCAAAGATGAATGAAACCCAATACTCCACATCCTTCTCTATTTTCTTAACCCCAAACTACAGCAGGTCATTTCATGTCTATTTACACATGCTGTGGTTTCCCGTTGCTCATTGCGGTCTGTCCTGCCATTTAAACAGTTTCAACTAAATGTTTCAGAAGGTAAATGTGTCAACCTGATAGTGTCCAGAAGGAGAGAACGAAATCCTTTTGCAGCTGAATTCATAGTTTGTCATTTTTACCTACCTGCTGCTGCTGCTGCTGCTGCTGCTGCTGCTGCTGCTGCTGCTGTCAGTTCATCATACAGTTTGTTGAACAAAACCAGAAAAGTACATTCAAAGACATCCTTCATCTTTACATATTGAATCAACATGAACTGCTGGGAGCTTCTGGGCCTTTTGCATAGAAACACATTTTTATTTTTGTTTTTTGTTTTTATTTTTGTTTTTTTTTTTATTTTTTTTTGTTTATTTTTTTATTTTATTGTATTTTGTCTCATCTATTTTTATGTTATTTATTTTTTTTTTTTAATTATTCTTAACATCAGATCTAAAAAAAAAATGTATTTCATCAAACAAAATAAGAAAAAAATCACATTTGAATCAAACAGCCAGCAGCCACTCTCTCTCTCTCTCTCTCTCTCTCTCTCTCTCTCTCTCTCTCTCTCTCTCTCTCCCTCTCTCTCTCTCTCTCTCTCTCTCCGCTCTCCTTTAAGATTTCCTATCCAAAAAAAAAAAAACCTCCTAGTCAATTATGGATGCATGCGCTGCATTATTGAACAGAGTCATTTATTTCGCTTTTATGGTTCAGCTCATGAAAAATTATGCCAATTACTGATTTCCTCTCGGGCAATGTAGTAAGTGGTGGGGCCCCGAGGCCAGCTGTTGGGGCCTGACACCGTGCTCTTTCAGAGGTCTGTGAGGCCCGTGTACCTGAGTCACCGGGCCCTTTGTGCTGTGACTCATGTACGCTCGGTCAATTAGGAAAACGAACCGCGGAGGGATACGCGCCATTACAACGCCCGGCGTTATTTATTTATTTATTTATTTATTTATCTGCACAATAAAATAACTCTGGCTATCACTCAAGCGGGGCTAAATTGAGCCGCTTTCACTCTTTTTTTTTTCTCCACGTGTGAAATAAACGAATATGAAAACAGCCGGCGTAAATCTTAATCCAATTTCTCTGATGCTGGCACACATAATGCAGGCTTTTCAAGTGTCCACACATGACTTTGATCTATTTCTCCCTCGCTTTTTGCTATTTTAGCATTTTTTTTGGCTTTCAAATTAACAATTAACACAATAAGCGAAATTATAATAAACCAAAAACACTTATTTGATTAATATATTTTTTTTTTTACATTTATTTACTTTATCTTGCCAGTACACACATGTGAATTTATTGTCAGATTGTCAGACTATCTGCTCTTTAGCCATCTTCTCTGGATCTCAATGTTGCACTACAAAGAAAACATCTTAACATTTTTTTAAATATGTTGTTGTTTTTCCACAATGACGATAGTCCCCCTTAAACAATGTCAGTTCTACTATCCACACTAACAGAGACATGGATGGGATTCAAATGTACTCAAAGGGGAAGGGTTCACAGGTGGGTTAGGAGTGGCTCCAGTCTGTATTATCAGGTGGGTTAGGATCTAGTCGTGGCTCCAGTCTGTATTATCACAGGTGGGTTAGGATCTAGTCGTGGCTCCAGTCTGTATTATCACAGGTGGGTTAGGATCTAGTCGTGGCTCCAGTCTGTATTATCACAGGTGGGTTAGGATCTAGTCGTGGCTCCAGTCTGTATTATCACAGGTGGGTTAGGATCTAGTCGTGGCTCCAGTCTGTATTATCACAGGTGGGTTAGGATCTAGTCGTGGCTCCAGTCTGTATTATCACAGGTGGGTTAGGATCTAGTCGTGGCTCCAGTCTGTATTATCACAGGTGGGTTAGGATCTAGTCGTGGCTCCAGTCTGTATTATCACAGGTGGGTTAGGATCTAGTCGTGGCTCCAGTCTGTATTATCACAGGTGGGTTAGGATCTAGGATGGAGTCTGTATTATCAGGTGGATTAGGATCTAGGATGGAGTCTGTATTATCAGGTGGATTAGGATCTAGTCATAGATCCGGTCTGTATTATCAGGTGTGTTAGGATCTAGGATCTAGTCTGTATTATCAGGTGTGTTAGGATCTAGGATCTAGTCTATATTATCAGGTGGGTTCAGATCTAGGATTTAGTGTGTATTATCAGGTGTGTTAGGATCTAGGATCTAGTCTGTATTATCAGGTGGGATAGGATGTAGTCATGGCTCCGGTCTGTATTATCAGCGCTGTGGAGACTGATTCTCCTCATGCCAGCTGGAGAGGAGAATGATGTGGGATTGAATGTGACTTTGATGTATTATTTTCATCTAGGCTGTTGCCACAGACTGGGAGAGAACCCCAGCGTAATATAGAAGTCTATTTCAATAAAATTTGAATGGAAAAAAATTAAATAATAACATGAATAAATATATGTATATATAGTCCTATTGACACAAGGTATCGTAAGCCTGCAGAAACATTGGAAGTATTTGGCTTTTTCCTTAAAAAAAAATTGTTAGAATTTGTCAATCCAATGAAATGTAATTTAAACTGGGCAGCCATCACTTTCAAAATGTCACATAGCATGTTACAATCTATCTATCCTCATTTGGATGAAGACATTTGGCTATCCAATTCAACTAAATTGTGCACTCAGTTTTACACAGACATCTAATGTTCATGTCCAATCTTGAATGAAAACTATGAGAGAGGGTGATATATTTGTAATTGCTTCAATCACGTTGGCATTTGACGTACTGAAATAACACCCGTCTGATATCACTGGGGGGGGGATGACCTTATCATATTTATTTCCCTACTAAAAAACCCCCTGGAACTAACTCATGGTCATAGTTTCCATCCTATGACCAATCCAATGTATACCGCTGTGCTGCAGGTGGCGTGTTATTTACAAGGTAAATGTGTATGCAAACCTAGAAACAAACAAACAAACAAATGGACATGTTTGTGGTAACCAGCGTTGCTCCTGACTTGCAGAACAGAGGAATGGAGGCAGAGGAAAGGGGGCGGGTTGATATCCAGGCTGCTTATTGGGTTAAGTGTCTTCGCTCAGTCAAGAGAAGAAGCAGTCGATTGCTTCTACCCAGGCCCAAAGACTTTTTGGCTATACTGGGAAAAAGTAATAACTGGACCTCCAACAAAAAAACTCTTGTTTTTGCCCGACTGGCAGAATCTTGGTTTTATATCCTTAACTAAAAAAAGCGGGTTAAATTCAAAGTAGTCCTAAACATCCTCTAATATTATAAAAATATTATAGGAACATTTCTTCTGTTTTTATGATTATTTTTGCGTCTCTCTCTGCAGTGGTTTACTGTGTACATGTGCATACCAGCCCAAGTATAGAACTAATCTAAATGCTAAAGGTAATGCCAAAGGATGGTTTCCTTCGGGTTTGTTAAATGTGTGTTACGATGGGTAGATCCTAATCCAATTGAACGTGATTCATTCCCATATAGTTCTGCTTGTTATTGAATAGATGGGCCGGTGATTGTTACTTGAGCCGCCGTATCACTCCAATAGGATCCATTGAGTCTGTAATGAAGAGACAGATGGAGGCAGCAGACGGAGCTCCGGCCTCGTGCCCGCTGTCGTCCAGGTTACTGTCCTCATCTGGGTGTGTGCGTGTGTGTGGCATGTGGCGTGATCATTGTGCGTGTGTGTGTGTGTGTGTGTGTTTGTGTGTCGTGACTTGTGATCATTGTGTGCGTGTGTGTGTCGTGATCATTGTGTGTGTGTCATGGCTTGTGATTATTGTGTGTGTGTGTGTGTGTGTGTGTGTGCGTGTGTGTGTCGTGATCATTGTGTGTGTGTCATGGCTTGTGATGTTGTGTGTGTGTGTGTGTGTGTGGTGAGTGTGTGTGTGTGTGTGTGTGTGTGTGTTATCGTGGCTCGTGATCATTGTCTGTGTGTGGTGTCGTGATCATTTTGTGTGTGTGTCCTGGTTCATTGGGTGTGTTTGTGTGTGTGTGTGTGTGTGTGTGTATGTGTGCTTATGCTTACACATCTGTATTGTGCTTTTTGAATGCATGTGCACCAACATGATACACTGAGATTTAGCAATTTCTTAGTTTTTGAGATAGATGGATAGATAAAATTATGCCTTTGTGAACAGAAATAGGTAGTGTGTGTGTGTGTGTGTGTGTGTGTGTGTGTGTGTGTGTGTGTGTGTGTGTGTATTATACATGTATGGCGTGTGTGTTCTTGTGTGAGTCTCAATTGCCAGGTTAGAGTCGTTGGAGCAGAGAAAGGGTGGAAGCGTTTGAGATATGAAACCATGTTAGAAATTATGAAGTGCTAAAATGTGTGGTCCCTGGGGAGGTTCTAGTCCCACTCTGAGCCTTTTACTGCAGTGTCTCTAGGCCTGTCACCATGCAACACACACACACACGCACACACACAGTCCCTAGGCCTGTCACCATGCAACACACACTCATGCAACACCAACACACACACACACGAACACAGTCCCTAGCCTGTCACTGTGCAGCCCTGCACCATGTAACACACACACACACACACCCACACACACCCACACACACACACACACACACACACACACACACACACACACACACACACACACACACACACACACACACACACACACACACACACACACACACAGTCCCTAGGCCTGTCACCATGCAACACACACTCATGCAACACCAACACACACACACACACACAGTCCCTAGGCCTGTCACTGTGCAGCCCTGCACCATGTAACACACACACACACACACACACACACACACACACACACACACACACACACACACACACAGTCCCTAGGCCTGTCACTATGCAGCCCTGCACCATGTAACACACACACACACACACACACACACACACACACACACACACACACACACACAACCTAAAATCGCATACATTTGCTTAGGACTTAAGATATCTGCAAACATCTAACACATGAAGAGTATAATCTTGCAACAAACATCACCATGTTCTTTAACATTATACTGGTGTAGCTGACCTGTCGAGTGATATAGCCAGCAAGTGCCTGCTTATAAAAAACCCACAAAACATTTTACATAAAAAACATAAACCACAATGAAATGGTTCAGTGGTTCATGAAATTCCTTTTACACGGCCTGATTTAGTCAATAAATAAGGGCATTTCCAGAGGGACTTTTGACAAATAATAATCATTCCACCAATTATTCCCAAATCATCCCCACACAGGCACAGCAGCGCTGTCAAAGGGAAGCCGCTATTAGTCTGTTGTTATATTTCAAGGACGTTGATTGGATTATTTATCTGGTGACGTGATGGATTAGTTTGCAAACCAAGACATTCTAACCCATGAGAGAGAAAAAAAATGTTGCCCGCCAAAACATCCTGCCAACAGTGTGCTTGGTAACATATAGCCTCTGCATAGGTGTCAATTCAACGCCTCAACATACATTAAAATCCTCTCTCTGTTTCTCTTTCTCTTTCCTTTTCGTCCTCCTGCAGTTTTCAGTGAGGAACTCCATTCCAGCCTGTACTTTGTCAATGCGTCTCTCCAAGAGGTAGTTTTTTGCCAGCACCACAGGGACCTCGTGCCCTGTCCGGCCGCCGGGGCGCCGCCCGCCTCGCTGCGCTGGTACCTGGCCACCGGCGAGGAGATCTACGACGTGCCCGGCATCCGCCATGTCCACCCAACGGCACGCTGCAGATCTTCAACTTCCTGCCGTCCAGCTTCAGCAAGCTGATCCACGACAACACCTACTACTGCACTGCGAGAACCCGTCGGGCAAGATCCGGAGCCAGGATGTCCACATCAAAGCGGGTGAGTGGCGTCAATGTCGTGTTGTAGCGCTATTGGTTTAATATCGGGGCTAATGGGAGTGGTGGTGGTGGTGGGGGGGGGGGGGGGCAGTGGTGAGGGGCTTGGGTGGGGGTAGAGCAGAGCAGGAAGGTTGCTGGTTCGACACCTGATACCAGCATGTCCTAGCTAAGTGAAACCTCGACAATTAGGCATACACTCATTCATATGCCATCGGTGTATAAATGTGTGTATGAATGAGTGAAGCGAGGCACCAATAGGTTCGAAAAAAGTCTTATATAAATTGCATACCACTAACCATTGATTGCATTGTGAAATTGTACATCAAATCTAGAACGAAGCCCTCGTTACGACCGTTTGAAATGTTCTTTGGCTTTGTTGTTCTTGCGTAGTTTCGAGGGAACCGTACACAGTCCGCGTGGCTGACCAAAAAGCTATGAGAGGCAATGTAGCGGTCTTCAAGTGCATTATTCCTGCCACTGTCGAGACCTACGTCACTGTCGTGTCATGGGAGAAGGACACAGTCTCGCTCAACTCAGGTAAGACTGCATGCCTGATTAGAAATATCATTTCAGAGAGGCGAGAGTGTATTTGTGTTACTAACATACGACCAGACGACCATTGATAACACCGGATGAAGTGCTATATCTGTGGTGTTTGTGTCTGTTGTTGTTATGTCTGCTTGGCTGTTTGTTTTTTGTTGTTTTCATTCATGCAATGGTCTGGTCATCTTTAAAAAAAAAAAACCATGACATTTACATAACGCCCATGTGCTGTGTAACTCGCTACGCTGCCACGTGTCCCTCCCTCGGTTCCATGGCCGCCGGCCGCCGCCGCCGCCACCGTTGCCGCCGCTCTGTTTCCGTAGCGGCTCTCCGTGTTGTGCTGCACGGTGTCTCCTCTGACCATTTAGCCGCCATAACGGTCGGACCCGGGGACACCTCGGCGCCACAAGGCTCCGCCCCCTCTCACTCACTCACTAGAGACGCACACATCAGGCTTAAGTCTTTATTGGCCTCCTCTCTCGTCTACAGTACCGTCTACCACCACCACCCAAACAACCATTTGGGCTCCAGCTAGGCGGCTAAACTGGAGCAGTTGACATAGCAACATTGACCTAGTTACCCTTCTCGTTTGACCAAAAAAAAACACACTTACACACACACACACACACACACACACACACACATACACACTCATACACACATTTACACACACTTACACACACTTACACAGTGGCACAGCGTGATAGTGCAAGAAATCCAGAACGTTCTGGGACAAATTTGTGCAGAATTTAAATGGGGATGTCTTATCTCTTTGATTACTCTCTCTCTCTCTCTCTCTCTCTCTCTCTCTCTCTCTCTCTCTCTCTCTCTCTCTCTCTCTCTCTCGACTATCTCGAGCGCCCGACGGCGGGGTTAGCTCCATGCTGCGTGGCGTTCAGGGACCTGTAAGTGAGCGTTGGGTGCCGTTTGACTGAGGGCAGAATCTGGGACAGTGTTTTGGTGGCATTTTAAATGTGTCTGCTCGGGCATGAAGACGGCTCCTCTGATCCATGCCAGGGAGTTATTTACTTGCGGTTACTCGGAGTGACGCTCGCCGCTAACTGCTGGTTGGAGAGACGTCGCCTAATCGCACGGAAACTGGGAGGGGGTGGTTGGAGGGACGGAGGCGGGCTGGTGGAGGCGGGGGGGGTGAATATGGGCATGCAGATATGATTATGTTATGAATTAAATGGAGAGTTTGCAACAGACTAGACGCACACTTCTTCTGGTGGATGTGCTTTTCCGAATGGCGTGGTGCGGCTCAAAGATGTACGTTTTATTCTCGTCAAAGCATCCATCCAAACATACCTTCCGAAGGAAGCTGCTTTTCACAGACAGTGTCCAGCAAGTGCAAGCCTATTCCTACTCCTCTTTATTCAAAAAAAATAAAAATGACCATACATTCTGTAAGGATTTTTTCTATTTGATTGTAAAGCACTTTTGGAAAAGCATGTCAAACGTCCCATAGAATATGTAGTCCGAGGTTTGTTTGAAAGATTACTCTTTTATCGTCTGGACTGGACCCCCGTGCGCGCTTATTTATTTATTTATTTGTTTGTTTCTCGGCATCTTCGCAACCATTCAAAGGGACATCGTGATACGACGGGGTTGTCTGTGTTTTATCTTAACCGATATTGCGGGCGGGCGGGCGGGCGGGCAGGCGGGCGGGCGCTGTCAAAAGCATGAGCACACGGTCAAAATCACTGCTGCGCGCTGTGATAAATATTTGATGGTGGATTCTGATGCATGAGTGAACGCACCTTGTGCTGTTATGGAGAGAGTGTGTATGTACTCCACCTAGGACGAAGTGTGTGTGTGTGTGCGTGTGTGTGTGTGTGTGCGTGCGTGTGTGTCTGTGTGTGTGTGTGTGTGTGTGTGTGTGTGTGTGTGACAGAGAGAGAAGAGGGTATGATGGTAGACAACAACAAGGTCTGACAATGGCAACTGAGCACAGTTTGACCTCGCCCTTCTTTATCTCCGTCTCTCTTTCTCTCTCTCGCGTTCATGTGTCCTCTCGACTTTCTCTCTCATCTCGTTCTTTTTTTCTTCCTTTCTTTCTTCCTTCTCATCTCATCCCGTGAAGAATGACTTTGGTGTCTCAGAAGGCACAACATAAAGCCGTCCCACCGCCACGCTAAATAATTCACACCAGGGTTATT
This sequence comes from Coryphaenoides rupestris, assembly GCA_002895965.2. Classification (NCBI taxonomy): domain Eukaryota; kingdom Metazoa; phylum Chordata; class Actinopteri; order Gadiformes; family Macrouridae; genus Coryphaenoides; species Coryphaenoides rupestris. Next base: position 10,430 of record PIJE02002239.1, read on the forward strand.
TATTTGGGGGGGTTGTTGTTCAGAATGCTTTCATTGAAGACACCGCGCTGCCCTTTTCCTTTGTGCTCTGAGTCCTCTGTGTCAGGAACCACCTTCGATGCTCCAGATGTTACACCTCACGACACACACACACACACGCATGCACACACATACACACGCACACACACACACACACACACTGTAGCCAAGATGAAGCCCTGTCACACTGACGATTTCGCATCAACAATCGCACTGATTATTTGGATGACGTCGATGATTTGGAGACCCAGGACTCAGTCCCAATCATTCTGATTGAGACTTCACTGAACCCAATGTTTTAGAAAATATTTCAACTGCCAACATCCAGTGCATCTACTAAGCTAGCTTCAGCCATTGCTACGCTACAGGCCACGCTACCTACAAGGCAACGGGGCTCGTCAGACAGAATGGTGCCGGCTGCTCGGGCCGAGCCTCAGACCGAGGATCGAGACAATCATTTGTTTATCGTTTGTCTAATTCAAATGATGCAAAATTTATTTTTGGTCCCGATCGAGTCTGTAGGAGCACAACAATTGTGCTGTTCAAAAAACATCATGCTCTAGTGTTTTATTTTTACCGTACAGCTCTTCTTTAGTGCTCGGCTTTTGCATTTTCCTCTTTTAAATCAACTGTAACATTTTAAAAGCGGGCTTCGCGCGGGCCTCACGGAAAACCTGTGAATACACCGCGATTCACATCAGGGTCAGAAAATAGATGCATAATTACAGACCTGGGCCTGTCTTAATTAATCAGCGGTGATTGAAAAGTTAATTACAATATGAATTGCGCCTCAGAACGAGGACTGCTTAGTAGTCATTTGAAGTGGCCCCCGCTTTCAATGAGGGATGAGCGTGGCGGCGGGGGGGCTTGGCCGACCCTAATGTTTCCACTAACATACCATTAACACGTCATGCATTTTAAAATGGACCACAGGCTTTTCAAACGCACACGGCCCCCCCTCCCCCCCACACGGCCCCATCTCCCCCCACCCGGCCCCCGCACCGCTTTTTGATAAACAATTGACGGACCGAAACAGAGAGATAAAAGAGGTGAGGAGGGGAAAACTAAATAAATAAGTGAGAGGCACACATGAAGAGAGGTGGGGTGGGGTGTTGGTAGGGTGGGCTGAATATACGATTCACATGCAACCTTTTGCGTATTGTGTATTTTTGCGGGTGTGTGTGAGATGTGATCAGGCCTGCATGTGTGTGTGTGTGCTCAGGGTCTTTTGTGTAGTGTCCCCCCGCGCGTGTGTCTCTTGTCTCTAGTCTTTTGTCTCCCGCGTTTCTATTGGCCCGGGCTTAATGAGGCGGCCTCGGTTTGAGGAGACACAGGGTCTCAAATGAAACGAATGTACGTCGCGCCACTTGGGTTGAGTGATGCCTTGGAGATTTTGTGTAATTACTGCATGATAATATACTTTGGGTAACACTTTAGTTTGGGGAACACATACTCACCATTAACTAGTTGCTTGTTAGCATGCATATTAGTCACATATTGACTCTTTATTAGTCATTGTAAAGCACTTATTAATGGTGAATATGTGTTGCCTAAACTGAAGTGTTGCCATACTTTTTTGTTACCATGTCTGCGGTTCTACTGTATATTAGCATAGATTAGCAGCAGAGCATTTCTGTTCATTATTAACTGAGAGTGGTACTATGGGAGTGGATGTTTGGACCTTTGAAACTCCGTAACTGCAATGGAAGAGATTGCTCGCGTCAGCGGGCGTCTTATCTCAGCTGTGTCGTATTTGCATTCATTCAAATGTCGTCCTGAAGACGTAAGAACAGCAGCAGATTTGCCTCCGTGGTAGAAATGCGGTGGACATTTTGGACAGGAAGGGAACGGACAGGCCTGGCGTACGTGGAGAGTGTCGCGAGGTAGAAATGGGGGTCTGTCTGGTGCTGAGAGACGGGGCTTTGGTTCCTGGAACAAACACACCGGTCTTTTCATGTGTTGGGGGCTGCAGATTAGACTCAAGATGGAGGGCTGGTGGCTTCTTGGCCTGCATTACTGGTGGAGGCTTGCCCACCCGGCTGGAGGATGGGGATAACTCTATAAGCCTCTCCTACACCTTCTCTCTCTCTGTCTCTGTCTCTCTCTCTCTCTCTGTCTCTGTCTCTGTCTCTGTCTCTCTCTCTCTCTCTCTCGCTCTCTCTCTCTCCTCTCTCTCTTTCTCTCTTTTTCTCCCTCGCTCGCTCTTGCATGTTTATCATTTCCGCTCACGCTGCTCCCTCGTTTGCGTCTCCTGAATTGTATTTAATAACAGCTTGTTTGTGTCCCTGGTCTTTGCAGCTGTTCCCTCCAGTTGACCATCTCTCCTCCCCGCCCCTGTCCTCTCCGTCCCTCTCCCCACCTCTCTCTCTCCGCCCCCCCCCCCCCCCCCACCACCCCCCCCCCCCCCCCCCCCCCCCCCCCACCCCCCCCCCCCCCCCCCCCCTCTCTCTCTCTCTCTCTCTCTCTCTCTCTCTCTCTCTCTCTCTCTCTCTCCACTCGCGGTCCTGACACATCCTACCTCATCTCGGTTTTTCATCTTATTGCATAACCCACTTGGCTCTGTGCCTCAGCCACTTTCCGTCTGGGGAGAAAATTATGGGGAGATTTTTCTTTTTCTTTATTTGCTTTATGTAAATTGCCCATCTAATACTTCAGCAGCATCAGTAAAAATAATCTGTAGCTTTTTTTTTTTATCTCCCCTTTTTTTCCCTTATATTCATGCAGGCCACTTCCCAACTGTGTGTTTAGCATTTAGTTGGATAAAATGCTTCTGCGCTCTGCCGTTTCTTCGCTCACTAGCTCTCTAATGGCTTCTTGTGAGCGCTTATCCAAGTTAATTAAACAGGTTTTTTTTCTTTTCGCCCCCCCCCTCACTAATAGAATCACGGCCTTAACCACCGGCGACCGACCAACCTTCGGGTCGTGGTCGGTTGACTGGTCGGCCAGCGTTGTTGTCAGGGATGGTCTTGGTATACTGTAGGTGTGTGGTTGTACAGTTTCCCTCCCTCCCACCCACCCACCCACCCACACACCACCCACCCACCCACACACATCTCCCCCCCCCCCCCCCCCCCCCCACACACACACACACACACACACACCTGTCCGCACGCAGATTTATCATGGCAGCGATGTGCCACCTCCAGCCCTTCATCATTCACCCGGATTGACAGTGCGGGGCACGGAGATGCAGGCACAACACAGGGCTGTAAATCCAAACACGCCCCAAAGTCAGGCCAACCTTGACAGAGGGGCAGGGCAACGGAAAATAACCCCCCCCACCCCCACCACACCACCACCACCACCACCACCACCCAGCCCCTGGAGCTGTAGTGTGGAGAAACACACAGGAAGCAGGGGAAATGACTCAGATCAGAAGGAAAGGAAAGACGGGAAGAAGGAAGTAACAAATTTTGTGATAACTAAACAAGAGAACTGTGACCCCTACTCTTTGATATTCCCCTGCTTTTCCTTTTCTCCTCTGTCGGCGCTAGCACTCCTCTTCCTCCTCCTCCTCCTCCTCCTCCTCCTCCTCTTCCTCTTCCTCCTCCTCCTCTATCTCTCCATCACATTCACCCGGCCCAGCCTGCTCTCTCTGGGAACGGCTGCTGGGGGCGAGAAATGGGTCATTGCTCAGGGAGGAGTGTGTGATCGCCGCATAAAACCAATCTGGAGTGTGTGTGTGTGTGTGTGTGTGTGTGTGTGTGTGTGTCTGTGTGTGTGTGTGTGTATGTGTACCTGTTTTTGATTGTGTTTCAGGATGTGTATGTCTGTATTTGTGTACATGCACACGGTTTTCACATGCCTATAGAGGCAAACTGACGCATTCCTACTTGGTATTGTGTGTGTATGTGTGTGTGTGTGTGTGTGTGTGTGTGTGTGTGTGTGTGTGTGTGTGTGTGTGTGTGTGTGTACCTTTGGTCACGTGCACACGTTTGCATTTGTGCGCACTACTCCACCCATCCTGCAGTAAAACCCTGTGAAACAAGACAACCTATTACTGTGCTCCCCCAACACACGCACACACACACACACACACACACACACACACACACACACACACACACACACACACACACACACACACACACACACACACACACACACACACACACACAGATCACACCCCTGCACTGCACCCCCTTCAGAGTCCACTCACACGTCTACTGTGTGTGTGTGTGTGTGTGTGTGTGTGTGTGTGTGTGTGTGTGTGTGTGTGTGTGTGTCTGTGTGATTGAGTGTGTGTGTGTGTGTGTGTGTGCGCGTGTGTGTGTGTGTGTGTGTGTGTGTGTGTGTGTGTGAAACGTGTGCACATTTTTCTGTTGGCACTTTTAATTGTTGTGTGTGAACAGCTAGCTTTGTGTGCAGGTCAGTTGGCATGACGATGAGGCTTCACATGTGAGTTGGTGAGTGAATGATTGAGGATTCCCACCCCACATGTCAGCAGCAAATGCATTGTGTTATGTCCATGATTTAAGCATGTGCTTTCCTATGTGTGTGTGTGAGAGAGATGGGGGAGGGGGGGGGGGGGGGTTAGGTGGGGTACAGCCCAGAAAAGAAAGAAGGCAAAGAAGGAGAGAAAAAAAATCAATAGTCTTGTGCATTAATCACGGTGCTGCCAGAGAGAATTATGGGAACATGAGCTGAAGGCTGCATTTTGTGCATTTGCAACATATGAGTGCTGTGTGTATGAAGTGAGTTTGGGGAATTGGTAGAGGAGGAGGAGGAGGAAGAGGAGGAGGAGGAGAGGAGAGGAGAGTCTTTTAACAGGATGCTAGCTCGGAGGAGAACGGCACTGAGGGTGTTGTGTTGATATAGTGCGCACATCGCACGGCATATCTCCCAAACACCCAATCCACTCCTTTCTCTTGTCTTTTTCACTCTTTTTCTGAACCCAACGCTGGGATTTTTTAATGACCCTTCAGGAATTATTTATATCATTGTATGTCTCCCACATGTTTTATCATAGAGAATTGTCTCGTCAAAACACAAGCTCACATTTCTGTCAACTGGATCGGTTTCTAGCTGCTTACCCGCCCGACTACAGTGGAACGCTGCCTCGTCGGCCATGTTTGTAGTTCTTGACAACAGAAGTGTTGGAGATGCACTTTGAAAAAAAATTTCAAAGGGCAATATTTCCCCATGGTATTTATTCCAGGGCTTTTCTCTGCCCCCCCTGAGCCCATACACGCAATCTCTCACCACCTTCAACTACGAAGAGGCCCACGAGTGTGGAACAAGACCTGCCACTGGGTGTGTTACTTCGTTTCAGGCTGTAATCTGGCTATCTGGAGCCTCTGTCTGAGCCGCGGCAGAGCCCTTGAAGACGTGATACATATTTGATTAGATCGATAGCTGAGGTAGCCGAGGCAGAGCAGAGGGGAGAGGGGGAAATTGATCCGCGCTGCGCTTCCCAAAAGCATCTTAAAGCGAAGGTCAACGGCTGGAACTTTGTTCTGTGGCTCAGTGTAGCGCAGCGCGTCTTCATTCGGGGAACTTTCTTTGATCGTGCCAATTTTGCAAGAACTGAGACGTGTCCAGTCCACCAATAATGACATTGTTGAACATTAATGTTATTATTCGATTATAAATGTGTGACCATGGTTGGCTCCTTAAGGTACTAGAATCAGAAGTGCATTCTGAGCGACGTGGGTTTAGACAATAACAATCAGAAACTAATGTTAGTTCTAATCATAATTAAACCTTGTACACATTTTAAAAAGTATGAAATCCATATTTGTTAATTATCCACACTTACATCTCACTTCGTTCCTTTTTCCCGCGAAATCCGACCCGACTCAAATATAAGAGAAAATCAGCCTAAAAGCTGTTCTACTCAACAGAGAGAGTCGGGGAAGCTCTCATGTTTTAACTTCAACCACAAACTGCTCACAAACTGGCAATTTAAAGAGATTTGTGCTGTAAAATCCTACATGTAGTCCCTGAATGTATTCATTATTCTTACATACAGCACCTTTAAGAAAGCAAATGCACACAGTGCAGTACATACTATGTAGTGTGTGGAGGGCAGTGGTGGACGCCTCAAGGTTTTGGCGTTTTAAGCTAGCTGTTGGATTGCTCTGAACAAAGACTGGGAAAAGCCGTTTTTAAGGATCAATGCCAAAATAAAAGTCCCGGATGTGGATAGTTTGGGCGTAGTGATGGACTGCTCCATGTGTCCTCGTAGCAGGGCGGCCCAGTGCATCGTATCGCACGCACCCAGGAAACCGCGGCGCAGCCTGCTGCTAGCGCCGCTAGAGCGAGCGGCAGACAGCCGTGGTGGCGCGGCCCGCGATTCCCAGCTGATCCTCCGTATGGACGGACAAAATCAACAACTGTTGAGGCAGGCACTCTTCCATCAGTGTTTACTGATAAACGGTGGCAATATGGCAGTCATTAGGCTGTTTAGGCAGGGAATGATTAGGGGTGCTGATGGCTGTGTGCATTGGGAGACTGAGCACACTTTAATCTTTAATAGGCAATTTGGCTTTCTGCGATGGGGGATCCCCCTTGGTTTTTTTGTTCCCCCCCCCCCCCCCCCCCAACAGCTTGGATGGAGTACAGGAGCTTTAGTAAACAGCATGCTGGAGGAATTACAGGCCATGCAGGGGCTGTGAAGCTCTTCCTGAACACACGGTGGTGAATCTCTCGGTCCTACAGTCGTAACAGTCGCGCCTCTTTATTATGTCTCCCGCTTTATTCCGTTTTGCGGTGTATTTTTAGTTTAATGTGCGGTTCTGTGATGACAGCGTGGCGTGGGGGATGGGCACGGGCGGCGTGTCCTGCTGGAGTTTATAGATCAGTACAGCCACCCCGCTGAAATAGACTGGAGCCCGGCCAGGACTCCGCCTGGCCCCGGGCCAAAACACAGATTAGTAATAAGCGTGGCGAGAGTTAATTACAGGCAGAACAAGCAATTAATTTCTGTTTATAAACTCTCCTGGATGTGGGGCTGTAGGGCGGATAGGTGGTGGGGGTCCGTTCCGCCGTCTGTGTGTGTGTGCGTGTGTGTGTGTGTGTGTGTGTGTTTGTGTGTTTGTGTGTGTGTGTGCTTGTGACAGCTGGTGTTGATTTTGAAAGACCCCCGTTGCATATGGTCCACACCGGGGCTGTCTCTGAGGATGCTGTTGCGCTGGTGTGCTCATCCCACATCCCATGATGCATCGGTGTGTCTGAACCCCGTCTCAAAAGCGACTGATCTAAGATTAAGACAGAGGCACTTAAGAACCTCAAATCTGTCCATGAACCAATTAGTTGTGTATTTAATCCTTCCTCTCTGTCTTTCTTTCTTTCTTTCCTTCCGTCTGTCGTCACATTCGCGCCCATGTCTCCGTCGCTGTGGCGATGCGTCTGCTCCTGTCTGTTGGAGCTGTGTGGAGTTCAATCAGGGATGAGTGCATGCTCTTATTCATCTTCCGGGGTGGTGCGTCTTTAAGAATAAAAACTACTTTAAATCTCATTGAGCCCCTTTTAAACCTTCACCCGGGAGCCCGGGAGCCCGCACTCCTCAGCGGGGGGTCCGCAGCGCTGATGAGAGGTGATCATGGCAGGAGGAACACCTGCTGGACAACAATCACACTGAGTGATCTGACTCACTGCAGAGCTGTGCCTGCGCTGTACCTCCTGTACGTATAGCTTCTTAAATACAGCCTCTTTAACAAGACCCCACTGAGTCCCACCCCCTATGGACACTATTGCGTTACATTAACGCACATCTTTTCTCTAAATTGCACCTTTTTATTGCTTATTTTTGTATATTTGCTTTATATATATTTTGAGAATTCTTTTGCATTTCTTTCCAATTTCTATGTTTTTACTCTGTTTAATGTTCAATGTTCAATGTTAGGCACCGATTGCACAAACACACATTCCTTGTTTGCAAAAACTACGGCAATAAAGCTGCTTCTGGTTCTGATGAGTGGTCGGGATACAGGAGGCCACGTCTTATTCTTATTATGTTTGGAAGAAAACAGTATTAACTGTAAGAAATACAATAATTTATGATGCTATGCTAAATAAAAAAACAGCATATTGATGTATATATTATTATTTATTATTATTAAATAATAGTGTTAATCTCAATATAGTCTAAATAATACTCCTCAATATTAGCTTATTATTATATTATTAATTAAAGTAGATACCAATGTATCTCTTTATCTTTTTAAGACACCAAAGACAAGCAACATCAATGTTTGATGTTCAATTATTTTGGCACTTTGTAGAATTAAACAAAAATTAATTTAAATGAGAGGAGAGAGAGAACCGACGACCAGCTGCAACATCACCAGAGCAAGGTGACCCCTCCTCCATGTATCTGCTGGACACACAAGGCATCGGGACTCTGTTGCTCGTTAGCTAGCACTGGCTGCCATGACACCACCCTCACACAGCGGCTTCCTCTTCTTAAGAGGCAGGTTGTTTAGTGTGTGTGTGTGTGTGTGTGTGTGTGTGTGTGTGTGTGTGTGTGCACCCCCTGTCTTTGACCTCACCTTGGCATTCTGCAGCCAGCAGCTGAACAACAGTGAGCTCCCAGAAGGGAGGCTGCTAAGTGGCTGTGGCCAGAGGCGGTGGTGGGCGGGGGAAAGAGGGGACACGCCCTCTTCCTCCGTCATAACCTGAGTAGCCCAGAGGCTTTCATGGCTGCGGCTGCGCCTTTCTATGTGTACACATGTACATCTTCACACATAGATTGGGAATACCCAAGTATATGTGTTGCAGGCTGTAGCAAGCAGCTAGGCTATTTTTGTTAGTTAGTTATTATTATTACTGATAGTTTTTATTATTATATTATTATTATTATTAGTAGTAGTAGTATTATTAGTATTATTTGTATTATTATTATTTGGCCAACAACCGCCGTGTTCAACGCCCATCTTGCGCTACCTTTGATTCCCAGCGGTTCCTCAGAGATGGTTATAACGGCGGTTCCACCCATAAACGTCCCCCTTCATTGTGCAGAGCCAGTTCTCTCTCCCTCTCTCTCTCTCCCTCTCTCTCCCTCTCCCTCTCCCTCTCTCTCTCTCTCTCTCTCTCTCTCTCTCTCTTCTCTCCTCTCTCTCTCTCTCTCTCTCTCTCTCTCTCTCCCTCTGAGGAGAGAACATGGCCCCCATCGAACCGTCATTTGCGGCGGTGGCGTCACGCGGGCTGACGACCGTCGGCGAAGTGGCCTTTGACAGACGCAGCCTGCAATCTTCACATCAGCGTAGGAGTTGTTCCAGCCAATCAGAGCGCGGCGCTCATCCCGGCGCGCTCTTATCACTTGCATACAGCTGCTGTTGCCCCTCCGAGGGAGCGAGGGAAGGGGAGGGAGGGAGGGAGAGAAAGGGACGGAGAGAGAGAGAGAGAGAGAGGAGAGAGAGAGAGAGAGAGAATGAAGGCCGCCCGTGCCAATGAAACAAGCCGTGTCGTGTTGTGTTTCCACTGCATCCGGGACTTTTCTCTCTCTGTCCATTTCTTATTTTTTTATACATACAACTGAATTTGCACTGCCGTGTTTTCCGTACGGTTGTTTTTTGGTCTCAAAAATTCTAATTTGTCACCGGAGCTCAGTCGAATGAGGAAAATCGTTTTGTTTTGCGAACTAGTTAAAATTCAGTGGAAGCATGCCCCTCTTGTGTAACGGAAAGAAGAAGGAGGGAGCGAGAGAGGGAGTGAGGGGAATGGAGAGAGAGAGAGAGAGAGAGAAGGAGAGAAAGATAAGCTCGATCTGAATTGATTTTCCTGTTACTTTCTGCTGTACTTGAGTTTCCATAGCAACATGGTCAGGTTCCCTCTGCCTCCTAGGGCAAGTGTAATTGTTGTCTGTTTCTCCCAGCTAAACCCCATTTCTCTCTCTCTCTCTCTCTCTCTCTCTCTCTGCCTCTCCCTCTCTCTTTTTGCCCCTCCCCCTCTCTCTCTTTTCCTCTCTGTCTTCCTCTCTCTCTCTCTCTCTCTCTCTCTCTCTCTCTCTCTCTCTCTCTCTCTCTCTCCTCTCTCTCTCTCTCTGTGTGTGTCTCTCTCTCTATCTCTGTCTCTCTCTGTGTCTCTCTCTCTCTTAATAACAAAGGAAGCCCAGTGTGGAGCAGATTCATCTCGGACGCGCGGCGGCAGTTTGCTCAGACATTATTATCCACTCCCCTATTTGGTGTTTAGTGGTTACCCTGACCGGCGCATTAAAAGGCTGAATAGACCTTTCATTTTATTGGAGACGGATGTAATGCCTTCCTGGCGTGCCTCATTTGTTGTCATTCATAAAAAAAAAAGCTTTGGTTTTGTTGGGTGTGATGTATTAAAAAGATCATCTTAACACCAAAAGCAAAGGTTGATTTGACCGAAATACAGGCTGTTTGACGGAAATACATGAAATTGTAAATATATTTAATATGTGGTGTACTTGAACTGTTTGTCTTGACGATATCTTTGCTGGGGGTTGAGTACGGGGACTGTGCACGCCACCGGATTAGAATGAGGTAGATGCTAAGAATACATTATTTTAGTGTTAGCAAAAGGGCTTAGCGTGCTTGCCAACAGGCGATCTGGTGAATAATCTGCAACCACCCCCAAATCCATACGTTTAGCATAGGCACATATTAGCTGCTGTTGCTGTGCAGCCTGGAGATGTGGTCTTCATTTTAGACAGTGATGGAGGTTTACCAGGGGACTCTAGGTCCATTTATAATTGTTGTGTTTGATATCCATTCCAATTATCTCACACATCTTAAATATACCACGTTAGTTTACTTTATCTTTTCAGTTTGTTATTAATTTGCTGGGCTACCACTTTGCAACAGATGAGTCACTGAGATCAATAGTTACAAGTGACTATACAAAAACTTGTGACTTGAGAGTATATAAATACTACTCAAACAGCACGTGGACAAATCTATCGAAGCCTATCTACCTCACGTGAACAGAATTGTATTTTGGACATTTATTTCTGGGCGTGATCCTTATCGGGCCTAGCTTGCTGTTCTCTGGATGCTGCACCTCTGTGTGCACCACCCCACCACACCACCACACCACCACACCCTCGCCACCCTCACCACCACCAACACCACTGACACCACCACCAGCACAGCAGCAGCACCCACAGCTGTGCTCAGCCCTAATGGCTGGAGGGGTCCTGCCTGCTCAGCAAGAAGGGCTGGAATGCATCAGGGCTCTCTCTCCGGGTTGGGAGTGCTGATCCAGAGTCATTTACATTATACCTCTCCGGTCATTATGGATGACTAATGGCGGGAAGGGGACTCGGGTCAGGGAGCCCGGATCAGCACTCTGACCCTGGGAAACATATAAATAACTTGTAAATACTGGGCTGAGGAATGGGCAGTGCCACGCCCCCCCCTTCCCCCCATGCCCCCCCCCCCCCCCTCCCCAGTAATTGCTGATATTAAATCAAAACTTTGCGAGACAGACAGTATTAACAAATAGGTTTTGTGACGGCACTGCCAAAGATGCTCTCAGATGCACTGTGTTTGTTGTAATTAAGTAATGGAATTATTTGCCCCCCCTCGCCCCAACATGCACTGGTATTGAAGTTGGTTTTACATATGAGAGAAGGAAAGAAAGAGGTTCCCAAACTGGATCTACATGTTACTTTAGACATATGCATTTCCTGCTGTTGTTGCCTGCTATTGACTTTTCTGGATGAAAAAAAAAGGCAAAGTGTGTGTGTGTGTGTGTGTGTGTGTGGGTGTGTTGTGTGTGTGTCGGTGTGTGGTGTCGGTGTGTGTGTCTATATGTACGGCGGGAGGGGGGTATTTTCAGAGGGCTCCTCTATCAGCGCTAGCCTTGGACATGTCCCAATCGGCTGTGTGTTTTCCTGCTCTGGATCTAATTAATACCCGTCTCCCTCAGGATCGGCCACGGAGGCCATGCAGAGAATAGGAACGAGCCACTATAGGTCTCTGTGGAGGCTCTGCTGTAGACCAAATGTTGTCACATTTATTTATACATTACACTTTTCTTTGAGGGGGTGGTGCTAATTCTCCTCTTATTTGCTGTGATATTTATTTTTGTTAGTTAGTTAGTTAGTTATTTTTGCTCTCCCCCCCCCCCCCCTTCCCTTTTCTCTCGTCCTCTCCGTGTTCGGGAATGCACTATTAAAACTAAAGTAACACAAAAAATTACAAAAAAACCCATTGGAAATGGGGTGACATGTATTGTGAATGCCTGGCGGACAGATAGGCGCTGCATAACTCGCGCTTTCCTCTGAAGTAGGGAGAAATCTATTTGCTAGTGGAAGCTTGCATAATCCTTTAGTTACACTTGCCAGCTGTGAGCAGAGATACGGCAGGGATTTGGCATGAATATCATTGGGAGGACAAAGAAATGAAAGTGATAAGTGTCTTTGCACGGGGTCTTTTGCATAATCCAGGCTAACCCATCATGTGAGGTTTTTTTTTCTTTTTCTTAATCGCGCCCAAATAAAGTTAGATGGAAAACATTAATGGAAGCGTGCCGTTCCTGCAATATTATCGTGTGTTAAAAATAGCGTGACTACGGTGGTTGGAATTGATATATGAAATATAGACCATTTTATGTTTTATTTTGTTTTAGCTAAAAAAAAGTACAGGATTTACAATCCTACATATGCTTTTTATGGCAAATTACTATTACATTTAGTCTGACTTATTTTCATACCCCACATACCACATACTTAACATATTTTAATTTCAGCATGTTCAGCCTTCAGTATTTTGGTTAAAGGCCTAACATATAATTTCATTTTTTTTTTTATTCATTAAAAAAAACAAAAAACATGTACTATCTGTCCTGTGTTGTAAAATGCTTATACACATAATCTTGTCTCCCTCATTCTTGAAATCTCTTCCTGGTTCAACCTTCCTGAATAACAAAAAAAACCATGTTTTGCAGTGAAGGAAAAAAAGTTGTCTCTTTCAACAGCTCCCAATAGCCTGCCCTTTCTCTCCACCTTTGGGTGCATTTGTTTGCAAAACTCTAGCGCCACGGCGCCAAACGCCCCGGTCTCTTCCACGCTGTGTTATCGTAGGCTAATGGACAGCTGTTGAAAGCCATGCTAAATGACCAAGATGCTACAGGCTGAGCCGTGGTCAATACACAAGTCATCTCTTCCGTGGGTCTTCTAAACCATCAAACCTTTACATGAAGACTAAACATATTGTTTTTAACATAAATTGAGTGTGTATGCTAATTCTCTCTTCTTTAGTGCTTTTCTCTTTCAGCAAATGTATTTAAGTTGTTCATTCAGAAGAATATTTACAATACTATTGAATTTCCTGATAGTATAGTACAATTTTTGCAGTCAGTTTAGATTAAATTACATATAAACAATTCTTCATAAATAATAATAGCAAGGGTTTCACATTTTATCAAAGTGAGCATCAGCCTTTGCTCGTCAGCTTATGTTCTTTTTAAGGCTTTGTTCTTTCTTTCTGTATTATTCTCCACAAATGTATCACCTCCCTCCCACAACCAATTTCATCCCCCAATTGTTCACCGAGAGAGACTTGAAAACGTTCATCTTGGCCCAGAATAGCGCACAATTCAAATTTTTATATTTTATATATTTTATGCCTTTTTAAATATTCATCTTTTGAAACGTTATATTTTAGAACGGAAGTCAACAGTTTTAGTTTTATATATATATATTTATTTTTTTGCGCCATTCTCATAGATTTCCCTGGCAGAGCATATGACGTCAGCCAGCTGTCAATACTTAGCATGTAACGCTCCAACCCTTACAGTGGCCTCTGGTTTCACTGGCGGTAAAACAACTCATCAATGGGAACGCTACTTCCTGAGCATCGGGCCTTGATGAGTGACGACTACTGTAATGTAATTTAGTGCAGCTCCCGATGGAGATGCTCCACTTTCTTGACGCAACCGTCTCGTCTTTTATGTCATTTTTTTCAAACTTGTGAATGAACTCACATATTTGAAGGGGACAGACACATGTTGGACATCCATGTGGATACTTCTACTGAGTATGACCATGTCCGATTTATCACAGTCCAAGTTGTAGTTTTTCAGAACGGGGCTATGGTTTGAGGCTAGCTTCTTCATACATTTCTTTAGCTTCCGGTTAAAATTAGGTTTCTAAATGCTAATGCAACAATCTTTTTCACGTCATGCTATCTCTACAAACGATATGCAAAATTAAACTCTGCGGTATCATTCTGTGACCCAAACTGGACAAACTAGATGTGAACGCATTACATCAATAACACACCACTTATTCCAAGTTACAACCACTAATTAAGTCTTACCTTTGTTATCGTCATACTAATACTAATACGTATTATAACAATACTACTAATTATTATACCAATACTACTTATCATAATTATACTACTACGTACATACCAATACTACCAATATTACTATGTATCATACTGTATAAATGGTAAATGGTAAATGGATAGCATTTATATAGCGCTTTTATCCAAAGTGCTTTACAGTTGCCTCACATTCACCCATTCATACACCGACGGCGGTGTCAACCATGCAAGGTAACAACCAACACGTCAGGAGCAGGTAGGGTTAGGTGGTGTCTTGCTCAGGGACACCTCGCACTTAGCTAGGCGGAGCCCAGGGACTACTTCTACTACTTATCATACTAATACACTTATCATCATACAATACTACTGTTTATCACACTAGCACTACATACTATACCACATATACTCTACTCCTACTACTACTACTAGTACTAGTACTACTACTACTATTCTACTATGAGGCCTAGTTTCAGATTGTAATACTGTAGCTTAGCTATTTGTTTGTTATTTTACTGTTTACTTGTTATTTTACGTATTTGTCTACTGTAACACTTACTCTATTCTGAATTAAAACTTTTGAACTCATTTACACTCAACACATTTTCCACACTAGTTGCATATCAATCTTTTTATTTTGTTTAATTTTCACATTTAAATGGAATGTAAAATGTCTTTCTTTCTTTTGCTGCATTATTTTGTTTTCTGAAGCGAGCGACAGGGCTGTCACGGTAGTCTTTGGCCTGCATTTACACTATGTCTCTGGAGCTCAAATACCATTAACATTTCATTATGCAGAAGATACAATAGAAATGTAGAAATGTAATAAAGACGAGAAAGGGAAGGGGTGAGTCTTGTAGCATCTGGGAGGGGTGAAATATTGATGCGGTTGTGAGGTGAAATGTCTCAAAATCTGTGCAGGCTGCTGGGTAGAGAGAGGGAGAGAGAGAGAAAGAGGGAGAAAGAGAGAGAGACGGACGGATGGGGTGGGGAAAGACATGGCTTGTAAAGCCAGCTCGGAGCGGCTCGGGCGAATAATCAATGAAGTGAAGTGTGTGTTGTATCTGTGGCGTCAAGTCGCCAATCCTATTTTTACAGGGAAGACAGGTCTGTTGCTATGCTCTTTGAGAAGGTCTCCCACTGCCCGGATGAAAGGGAGAGGGCGGGGGCGGGAGGGTGGTCCTATAGCACTTTCATGGTGGACAGAGGAGAGAGAGAGAGAGAGAGAGAGAGAGAGAGAGAGAGAGAGAGAGAGAGAGAGAGAGAGAGAGAGAGAGAGAGAGAGAGAGAGAGAGAGAGAGAGAGAGAGAGAGAGAGAGAGAGAGAGAGAGAGAGAGAGAGAGAGAGAGAGAGAGAGAGAGGGATGGTGGGGGGAATGGTCGAAATGAGCAGGGCCGGCGCTGCTAGGTGACAGAATCAATTGATTATTGATGATTGGTTCCATTATACACCTCACAAGGCTGGTGTTGACACCTGCAGAAATAGCCTCTTAGTTGGTATCCGGCTGCCCTCTTAAGAGCAGGTGTAAATGCAGAGTGATGCGCTGCCTGGCCAGGGGGAATGCACTCGGAGGAGTGTGTATTAAACTATTCATCGGGTGTTTTAATTATGTATCACTTAAATATTTACAGTGAAGAAGTAACAGATCCATAGAGTGACAGATCCCAGCGAGACAATCACAGACCAGCAGGCTGGTGTTGTCATCCAGATGTTATCATCCAGATGTTATCCATTAGGCCACAGATTAGGAGCCCTGCTACTGGATTAGCCAAACTCGGCGGCAGATGCATTTTAGATTAGATTATGGTTCGGGGAAATGTGGGTCGCTGCCACTGGCCCGGCCTGACACCAAATGACATTACAGACATTAGGTTCTGTTCGGCGCAACAGAAAACAAACAGATTGTGATCTGAGGCTGAGGCGGGATCGTTAGGACGTGGCGGTCAGGAGATCTGCCGCTACATCTTAACTCTAACACAACCACCGCCTGGCACGGGAGGGGGGGGGGGGGGGGCATCGCTCCAACGGTCCAGGATTAATTCAGAGTTAATAGGAAATATCGAGACAATGGAATCGTGAATGTTAATGAAAATGTAAATGGATGGAGCTATCTGTGAGAATGCGTGTGTGTGTGTGTGTGTGTGTGTGTGCGAGCAAGTTGCATGTGAAGGTAATGACAAGTTTGGAGACAACACAAAGTCAGAGCCCAGACTGTCCATTTTCCTGTATTTCTTTATGTGTGTGTGTGTGTGTGTGTGTGTGTGCGTGTGTGTGTGTGTGTGTGTGTGTGTGCGTGTGTCAGTCTTTGCTTACCCACACACATATGGTAGGTGATCAGGCTTCCAGTGCGACAGCTCTTTTAATATAATAATGGTCATCCTGCTCACCACCCTCTCTCTCTCTCTCTCTCTCTCTCTCTGTCTCGCTCTCTCTCCCTCACACACACCCTCTCTCTCTTACTCTCTCTCTCCCTCTCTCTCTCTCTCCATATCTCTTTGCTCAGCATTTGAGCCAAGGCCTCCTGGCAAATGGATGAACCGAGATTACACCTTCTAATTGGCGCTGGCGGCTGTGGGGCGGCGCACTCAGTGTGGTTTAGTGCTGTGTGGACTCTTTTTTTATGTAGTGTGGATTTAGGGTAATGATGGTAGCTTTAGTGTAATAACCTTGAAGTATGGTGTGGTGCCGGCGTCAGTGTAAACAGTTTAAGGCACCGTGCGGGAAAGTATGGTTATGGGACAAAAAAATATATTGTTAACAAATAAAAAACGAAGATATTCTGGCATAGTTCGTCACATTACGTTCTCTGTAAT
>PIJE02002239.1:35000-45000 GCA_002895965.2 Coryphaenoides rupestris
CTGCTCCATATTCATCTGCATAAAGTAGCGCCTCTGGGCATACACGATCACACACACACACACACACACACACACTGAGACACACACTCTCACACACACACACACACACACACACTGAGGCACACACTGGCACACACACACACACACACACACACACCCGGCGCACCAGACACGATGATGAGATAATTTAGCGAAGCCCCTGCTAAACCTTTCAACTCCCTGTGTGTACATCGTTGGCTCTCCGGCTCACTTGTCACTTGTTATTGCAAAAATCAAGGCGGCATATGTCATTCCGGGTTTGCTCGTTTTTTCTAAAGTGCGACCACCTCGAGAACACGCACACACTCGCAGAGGGGAGCTGGAGCGTGTGCGCACCATGTGTACACGCCCGTGCACGCGCACGCACACACACACACACACACACACACACACACACACACACACACACATATACACACTGTTTCCCATTGCAAAGATGACAAAGATCTATTCCCCCAGCTAACTGCTCTCAGATGATGAAAGCGAGTGTCTGCCTGTGATTTTTGATCTGCCGCACAGTCGTGATCAGAGGACCTTTCTCTCTCTCTCTCTCTCTCTCTCTCTCTCTCTCTCTCTCTCTCTCTCTCTCTCTCTCTCTCTCCTCTCTCTCTCTTCTCACTCTCTCTGTTTCTCTCTATGTCTCTCTTTTCTCACCCTCTCTGTATCCATCTCCGTCTCTCGCTCATCTCTCTCTGCATAATGTGAATAGTCCCCCCGCCCCCCCACCCCCAAAGTGACACGTCGACAGCAGACAAGAGCAAACAGGCTTCCAGATCGCATCTGGCTCCCTGTGCCATGAGCCCATAGCTCACCATGGCTCTGTGCAGTACCAGGCTGCTCTCTTTACGCCCTTTGACCCTTTGGATCTCCGTGGTCCTCTATGATGACGTCATGGGTGACATTATACTGGATTGGTGAATGGATGGTGGACTTATGAGGAATATTAGATATTGATTAAATGTGTGTACTTATCACCAATATTTATTATCACAATACTATCAGCAATATTTATTATCACAATACTTTTCTTATTTTAGTCAATGGCAATTATTTCATCTTTTTTTTCTTATTTTTTTAGCCTCCAATTCTTTCAAAAAAACGTCACATCTTGTTCATGGTCTTTCTGATTCATCACCCTCACCCACTTCCTCCTCCTCCTCCTCCTCCTCCTCCTCCTCCATCACCCTGTATATGGATTCTTCTTGACAACTCCAACCCTGTTCGACCATTTGGTGGCCTAGCATAGTGTAGCCAGCTTGCTAACTCACCGCTGGTGTGAGTGGCTCGCTAACCTGCTAATGAACTGCCCCGCTCACTTAACATGCTTACTGGCTGCTGCCTGATTGATTGACTTACTGTCTACTGACTGCTGACTGACTGAGTGACTCCGGCTGTCAGTGGATGTGTTTCATCGCCACACCGACCCGAGAGGAAGAGAGAGAGAGAGAGAGAGAGAGAGAGAGAGAGAGAGAGAGAGAGGAGAGAGCAGAGAGAGAGAGAGAGAGAGAGAGAGAGAGAGAGAGTGAGAGAGAGAGAGAGAGAGAGAGAGAGAGAGAGAGAGAGAGAGAGAGAGAGAGAGAGAGCGACAGAGACAGAGAGACAGCGGGAGAGAGAGTGAGATCTCTCAACACTGCTGACGTCAAGGCAATCTCACGCCGTGGCTGTCCAAGTGACACATTTCAACACTTCATCACATTTACACATTTAAATTTTCCCAAATTAGCTCTAAAATGGAATGGATTAAATTGTGGGCGAAGGGTGTACAAGTGTATGGACCGTACACAAGTGTATGGCCCGGACACTGGTTTATTTCTGTTCATTTTATTAATAATAATAATAATAATATTAGTAGTAGTGGGAGTGGAAGTGGAAGTAGTAGTAGTAATATTTATTAATACATTCAAATAGATAATGTGTGTGTTTGTATAGGTGTATCTGTGTGTGTGTGTGTGTGTGTGTGTGTGTGTGTGTGTGCGTGCTTGTATGGTCAGGGTCGCTCTATTGGCTGTATCTTTGTTGCTATGGAAGGACCTGTCACCATATGCAGCTCGGCCCCATTCCACCATGTTACCTCACCCTCGGTGAGATCCCCACGGCAGAACACCACCTGAGTGTGTGTGTGTGTGTGTGTGTGTGTATGTGTGTGTGTTGTTGAATACTGGGCACCTGTGTTTCTTTGCAAATAATTGTCTATTGCTCTGCAATGGACTTCTGTTGTCCAGCAGTGGCAAAATTAGTGTTGGTTGAGTGCGCATGGTGTGTGTGTGTCTGTGTGTGTGTGTGTGTGTGGTCAATCAGACTAGGACAGCTTAAAAAGCCACGGACCTTCCCCTTCCCTTCTGTCACTTTAAACATACCTCCTCGCGCCCTCCACCGCTACCCACCACCCAATACTTCAAGGCTAATTAATGTTGAACACAGCTTTTTATTTAGTTATGATTTTTTTTGGCGGGGGGCAAATCTTTCAAATTAAATTTGGCTCCACCCTATGGCAGTCGTGTATCATCCTTGTTCGCGATCCAGATAATTGTGGGGTTTTTTTTTCCTCTGTCATAATTATTATTTTTGTAATTTAATTTACCCTAAAGTTCTACCCTGTCTGTGGCACACTTGCACATTAATTGATGGCTTTCGGTTGCTTTTGTGCGTGGTGGAAATCTCCATCCATAAGAGGTTGTATATGTCTCTGTGTACATATGGTACAGATGATTAATTTTGCATCAGGTAATCTGAATTGGTTGCCTAAACTCTGTCTATACACACACACACACACACACACACACACACACACACACACACGCACACGCACACACAAACACACACACACAAAGGGATACGTAGGTCAAGTATCTCCCTGACTTTGCTCAGGGAGACTCAGACAGAGCCATGGTGCAAGCTGCCTCCTAGTCTGGACCACATGCTGAGGGGGAGCTACATCTCCAGGCCTGAATGTGATGTTAGCGTGTGCATCCTATTCTGGGTGAGAGTATTTTGTCACTTCCCACCCGGTCATGTCGTCGTCCTGCAGAGCTTGGCACTTTCACAAAGGTCGTTCACACCACAGGGGGGTCGGGTCTGCACTGTTCCCTCGGCACTCGGCTTCGTAGAGCACTTGTGCACATCATACTGGTCCCCACCACTCTGGTCCCCACAATGCTGGTCCCTACAACGTCGGTTCCCACAATGCTGGTCCATACCATTCTTGTCCCCATAATGCTAGTCCCACACTGGTCTCCACCACGCTGGTCTCCAGCATGCTGGTCCCCACAATGCTGGTCCCCACAACACCGGCCCCCACGACGCTGGACCCCACCATGCTGGTCCCCACAACATTGGTCCCTACCAAACTGGTCCCCCTAACACTGGTCCCCACCATGCGGGTCCCCACCATGCGGGTCCCCACCATTCTGGTCCCCATCATGCTCGTCCCCACAACATTGGTCCCTTCAGCGCTGGGTCCTCAACACACAAAGACATGCAAGGTCCTCAACACACAATGTCCACAACTTGCTCGTTATCCTTCGGGGCTGCATGTGGTGTGGCGTGGCGCCGGTTCACTGCGGTTCATTACTGCATAAGCAGGACCATCTTAAGGGAGAAATGGCCGGCTTCCAGTTGGCTCCAGCAAGCTGTCAATCACTCTGGTCTAATGTTAGCTCTGCCCTACAGTGCTGCCCATCATTTCCTGGCACCCGTGGAAACAAGGTGATTCTGTCTGCCTGAGTCCTGCCGGACAGATAAGGGCCTTAATGGAGGCCTGCTCAATTATGCACCGTCGTGTTTGTGCTTGTGTTTGTGTCCCATTTTAGTTCTGCTCTTTTGACGTTAAATTCTATTTGTGTTTTGTTGTGTTGCCATGGATACTGCATTCTCGCATTTCTGCACTTGTCTGCGTCTCTGTGGTTTGTGTGTGTGTGTGTGTGTGTGTGTGTGTGTGTGTGTGTGTGTGTGTGTGTGTGTGTGTCTGTGTGTTATGAATTCTGCCGTTTTTTAGCGTTGTGTTCCCGTCGTGTCGCCCTGCATTCTGCTGTCCCCCCGCCGGAGCGCTTCCTGCGAACATGTGACATCAGCTCCAGACAAAGCAAATGGCATTTGGTTTTGCTCGGCTCGGCTTCGAGGAAATCTTTCTTTTTTTTTGTTCGCGCGTTTATAAAAAAAAAAGGAAGAGCGAGAGAGAGAGAATCGAGGACGCGCCGCCTAATACAGACGTCTCCCAGAGTGAACGCCGTAAACATGTTTATAGTGAGAGCTGGGGGAATAGGCGACACCAAACAAATATAGACACAATCACATGCACACACACACACACACACACACACACACACACACACACCCCCCCCCCCCCCCCCCCCCCCCCCCCCCCCCCCCCCCCCCGGCCCCAGGCACCGAGCGCCACAGCGAGGATACCGAGTGACATTCTGTCTACATGTGATGATGCAATTACACCGCCACCGGACTGCTTGTAAAAATTCCTCACCACACTTTGATGTGTTGCGATAGAGCGAGAGACACAGACGGACAGACAGACGGAGAGAGAGAGAGAGAGAGGGGGAAAGACAGACGGACAGAGAGACGGAGAGAACAAGAGAGAGGGAGAGTTGTATCGCTGGAAAGGCCTGTTTGATATTGCGCCGTGTCAAGTGCTAGTCCTTAATGGCTGCAATGAAGCGCTAATACCTGCATTATCTGGGCCAGTCATCAGCGGATGCTTTAGTGTGAGCCGTCAAAAGGGTGCTGTGTCGGCTTTTCCCTGCTGCTGCTACTGCAGCGTGGTACAGAATACAGTATATCCCCCCCCCCCCCCCCCCCCAAGATTACAGAGAAGTATATTAGCTGGTTTACAGACTAGAGAAGACCTATGACAAACAGCTTGTCGAGTATTAGGAAATGTAGCATTGACACCAATGTGTATTTGTCAGAATGCACATATGTAATATATATATATATATATATATATATATATATATATATTTTCCTTTTCAACACATACGATTACCAAAATGACCTGCTTCTCATGGCCGATAACCGATCGCATAAAGTAAATAACCTGCAGTTTGTGAGCGACCCACTGACATCGCTAACAACTGTAAACACAGGTTGCAGTTAACACTGTAGCTGACTGATGTGTCGCCAATGGAAATGTTTGTAGTTTTGCTCTGAAATCTACTACACCCCGCCCACATTGCATGTCCCCACCCACACGGCATGGTCCCGCCCACACGACATGGCTCCGCCCACACTACATGACTCTACTCAGGAGCCGAGGTTTGACGTTGTGAGCACAACAACAGCATTCAGCGCTTGTTAAGCCCTATGGTTAAGCCAATGGAAGCAATATTGGCTTCAAATTAGGCCTATTTGCTCCATTTCTTTGCTATGAATCCCTTATCAGAATAATAGGCCAAAATAATAACAATTTCCAATTACCTGTCGATAATTTATCGGACGCGATATCTATTGTGCATCCCAAGTACAATCAGGTTATCTTAAAACTCAACGAAAAAGACATGAGGTTTAAGGAACTACTAAATTGGATTTTGAACAAAAACAAAAATGATCATGAACCCAGGAAATAGCCAGGGATTAGTCCTAGCCATGACCACAACAGAGAGTGAGAAGAGAGTAAGACAATGTCTGACTTACTGGAGTGGGGACAGCATTATCATTTCAAGGCTGCTGGGAGATTGAAAATATCCTTCCCCAATGCTTTCGGGAACAGGAAGTAAACAAACACGGTGCTGAAGCGTCCAATCAGAGCTGCCCTGATCTCCGACCCCACATATCCCCCTTCCGTCGTCACCGGCCTTCACTCAGGAAGACGGAGACTGTTAAAAAGGAACAGTCAACCACAACCGTAAAACTTTTCTCTTCGATCAGAGAAGGGAAGCAAATTAAAACAGCGATCGCTTCCCGGCGTGGAGAGTGGTGGCGGACGTGAAATGCTGTTAAGTGCTTTTTCATCTGCTTTTGATGTCCGGCAGCTTTATCGACTCGCCTGCACGATCCATCGACGTAGACATCCTTGCTTATCTAAGTGGAAATGAATCTAGGACAAGATTGGGTGCATTATTGTGTGTGTGCATACGCGTAAGAGGAATTTGTGGAGTTTGGATGCGACCAAGGTCCTTTATGTCCATCTCAGGCAAATGAAAACTGCATTCCCCTGTGTGTGTGCGTGTGCGTGTGCGTGCGTGCGTGCGTGCGTGCGTGCGTGCGTGCGTGCTCTCCATCTGATGGCTTCTATCGTCGCATTTGTCAGGTACGATGGAGTTTGAACTGTGCAGTGGATTGTCAAAGCCAACAGAGATTCAGTGAAGAAAGACAGAGGAAGAAATTAGATGGATCTTCCAACTACACTGTTCCAACAAGCACATTTCAAACCTTGACTGCATAATTCAATGCATTGAGATTAAAAATATACTATATCCAGATATAATCCAGATTATATACTCTGTGTTGCAGTTGGGCACAACAATATGTCAGGATTAATATGTGCACATGTCATGAGGGAGATTATCAAACGTGCGTAAACTGTGACATAAACATGCTTTTTTAAATGAATCTGTGCGGACTGCGTGTTGTGTTTATGTGTCGACATGAGCTCCTCGTTAATCCCAATGTCACCAAACATCTGGCTACAGTTGTCCCTTCAAAGCCTTTCATAGTGTTATCTGGTGGAATCCCAGACGGCCCATTAAACGTTAAATAACACATCCGACCGTAAGTGTGTCGTAGAAAACATCAGTGTTTTTGCATGGGTATTTTAAGATGAAGAAAAAAAAACCACCGCGCACAGTACCTTATACTATAGTGTGTATATGTTACAGAAGTACGATCAAATACAAATCTTATATTTAGAATTCAGAATATATATTTTAGATCAAATTAATGGCCATCCATAATTATACAGGACAATTATTGATTGACCAAATGTCATTGACTGCAGTAATGCTCATGAAAGCACTCTCACTCTCTCAATGAATGCCATAGTCTTTTCCTTTTAGTATGGTTTCCCTTTCAGATCGTCTGGTGGCTCAAGCCCCTCCTGCAGTGTTCGTCAACTAAAGGGCTTTCATTAAACCGAGCAAAAAGCGCACATTTGTGTCACCATCCGATGCTGGTGACAGGCCTGCCGTGTCTGGTCGCACACCATCCTACGTTATTAAGGCAGAGGGAGAGAGAGGGAGTGCGAGAGTCCACGAGAGAGAGAGAGAGAGAGAGAGAGAGAGACAGAGGGAGAGAGACAACAAGAGACAGTGGGAGAGAGAGAGAGAGTGAGGGAGCGAGCGAGAGGGAGGGAGCGGCTGGCGCAGGCAGCTGGTGATTTGCAGCTGTCTGAAGGAGGCTCGGCTCCCCCAAAATAAATGGGGGTTGAGGGGCGGTGTGTGTGTGTGTGTGTGTGTGTGTGTGTGTGTGTGTGTGTGTGTGTGTGTGTGTGTGCTGTGTTGGTGTGTTGTGATGTGTGTGTGGTGTGTGTGTGGTGTTGGTTGTGTGTGTGTGTGTGTGTGTGGTGTGTGTGTGTGGTGTGTGGTTGGTGTGGTCGTGTGTGTGTGTGTGTGTGTGTGTGTGTGTGTGTGTGGAAGGGGAGGAGGGGTAAGGTATGGATGAAACATCAGCACAGATGATAGAGATGAGCATGGAGACGGAAAACACCAATGCTGACAGACATATGAAGAGATGGAAAATGGCCGCAGAAACCGCCCCCCCCCCCAACAGAATGATGCAGATAAGGAGATAGGATGAGCGAGAGAGGAAGGGAGAGAGAGAGAGTGTCACACAGAATTATGAAGGGAAGTAATTCATGGGGGAGATATACAGGAGACAGAGGATCCCTCTCTAAACTCCTGAGCCTGTGTACATAGGCTTTGATGCGGCGGATGAATACATCATGAACACCTTCCTGTTCCAATCTGCAGTTTGGCGAAACCATCGATCCCCGATCCCACGTCGACTGTCACTTGTATGTATGTGTTGTTATGGTCCTACACCAAGACCATGCGTACACGTCGGAATACAGCATAGAAATAGACCCACGGCGTCTCCAAGTTATCTGGTGACATGCGTCGCCAGGCTCTGTGTACTGTGAGTGTACCCGAGGTGAATACGGTGGCTCAGTATTTATCCATACGCCTTCCTGTTTAAAGGCCACAGTGGACAAATGATCTTTTATTCATTTGAAAGCTAAAATACACGGGAGGATACGGACGTCGATGATGTCCACTATAGGTGCTGGTGGCCTGTGTCGTCTGGCAAGAGTGTGCTGCCTACACTTCCCAGCATGCATTGCGTGTGGACAGGCCCCTCCGTGCTGAAACATGGATGGATTGCGGCAAAACCTCCCAATCCAGCCCACTAGTGTGCTCACTCTGGCTTTGTGTTCGCACTTGCAGTGGATATATAAACTTTCCTTTTTTTATATCTATCTATCTATCTATCTATCTATCTATATAACTATATATGCAGTGTATATATATTGTATATATACGGTATATATATGGGTTTATGCTTTGATATATATGTCATCTGATGTTTTATTTATTTGTGTTTTTCCTCTTGCCGCTAAGAGTCCTGGGGCTTGTACTCTAGTGCTGGCCTGAGACTAACAGCAGGTGTTGCTAAAGGCCAGCAGCAGCAGCAGCAGCAGCAGCAGCAGCAGCACAGCAGCAGCAGAGCTGTCTCTCCGGCTCTCCGTAGTAATAATAATAAGACTGTCTTGTACCGCGGTGCTCCCCTCAGACTGAACTAATATAGTTTTTGCAGGGTAATGATAGCGAGACGTGAGCACACATCCCACCCCACCCCCCCACCCACCCACACACCCCCCCCCACCCCCTCCCACCCCCCCACACCCCCCACACACCCCCCTCCCCTCCCCCTCCTTCCCCACCTACCCCAGTAATTGATCCTGCCGGCTAGCGCCACGCACTAACGAGCTAAACGAGGAGGAAAGCCCTTCCAGCAACGAGAGAGAGAGAGAGAGAGATAGTCAGCTGTAGATGAGAGAGGTGTGCGTGCATGTGTGTGTGTGTGTGTGTGTGTGTGTGTGTGTGTGTGTGTGTGTGTGTGTCTGTTGGCAGGGGGGTTAGCACAGGCTAATAAATGCATGTGAGTCAAACTAAGGTGAGCAGGGGAGGGGCAAAGAATGGGGAGGCAGCGGGGGGGGGGGGGGGGGCTTAGTGGAAGATGGGGGTGGCGGTGGAGGCTGCTAATGTAAAGACACACGGGGGTTTGATCCGTTACTATGGCGGCGCCGCGCTGCAGGGAGATCAAAGCGGTTTGTGTAAAATGGTTGAAGTGCATGCAGGAGACGCTTGAGTATTCAACAAGCCCCCCGCCCTTCTTCACACACACACACACACACACACACCACACACATGCAGACACGCACGCACACACATGCACACACACACATGCCACACACACACACAGACACACACACACACACACTGATATTTTATTCGAGAGAGAATTGGAAGAAAAAGAGAAACCCAGTGTGCGTGTGTGGTGTGTGTGTGTGTGTGTGTGTGGACAGAGCACCATTGCGCGCTACCTCTTTCATCTTCGCCAACATCTATAGGGTTGTGTGTGTGTGTGTGTGTGTGTGTGTGTGTGGTGTGTGTGGGTGTGGGGGGGGGGTGGTTGCACTACTGTGATTTAGAGTGAAATATTTCAAAAGGGGTTGTGGGGAGGGGAGGTGGGGGGGGGGGGGGGGGGGGGGTGGGGTTCAGTTTGAGGCCCTGCTGCCTGGCTGGCTTCACGACCATGAGACTCACACACTTGATACTACAGAAGACACTCTGATTAACCTCACAGCCGCCGTGGTGTATTTAACCGTCCCATTATCCACCGCCGTGCTTTTGGTCTCTTGAAAAACGGGAACAAATGAGCGGCTTATTCAATCTGTATCACAAACATATTGAAATGAGTATATTCTAAATTAGTCAAATATTGAAATCATTTT
>PIJE02002239.1:47500-52500 GCA_002895965.2 Coryphaenoides rupestris
GCGGAGGAAAGCGCGCGACCTTTGGTTTAATGTCAGACGTCACAGGGTTTTATGTCACCCCGCTGACAGCCGACATGACATGACGGGAATCTTTAGTGACTGTTTTTTCTTTTCTTTTCTTTTCTTTTGGTCGCTTTCCTCTTCTCTCCCCTCCTCGCGTCCTCCGCAGGTCGCGAGGAGGGTGTAAGGCCCCCTTATCGAGGTTTCATCGTTAATTATACTTCTAAGAAGGCTGTGTGCGTGTATGTGTGTGCGTGTGTGTGCGTGTGTGTGTGTGTGTGTGTGTGTGTGTGTGTGCGTGCGGGTTCTTGTCCCCGATGTAGACGTGACTTTCAGAAATGCATCTGAGATATTGACCTTTTTAAAAAAAAAAAAAGGTGTACTTTATATGCTGTACAGCATAACATAACACAACATGTGACTACACCCCCCCCCCCCCCCCCCCCCCCCCCCCGCTCCCCGCATCACGAAAACCACCTCCATTTTAAGGCTCCAGAAGCACTGCCTCTGCCAAGCGTTCCTCAAACAAAATGGCCTCCGCAAAGTCTGCCCAAGTTCACAGCAAATAACATCAATATTTCAAACGGAGAAAAAAGCAGCAGAAGGAGAGGAAGGAGAATAAGGAGAGGAAGACGAAGACAAAGACGGAGAAGAGCGCGGACAAGCCAAGAGGAGAGACAAGAGAGAGAGAGAGAGAGAGAGAGTGTGGGGCCGCCCCGACGCCAGGCGAGAGGAGGGGAGCTGACATTGAGGCGGGAGAGGAACACGGTACACTGGGGAACAATTCTCATGACAGCGTAGCCGCCACCACCGTCGCCGTTATTCAGAGTAACGACGCCATCACAGGCATACATTACAAGAAGGGGGGGGGCAGGGGGGAGGAGGAGGAGGCGGGGGAGGGGGGGGGCGGGGTGGGGCAGAGGAAAAGTTGCTGATTCGCTCGGCGGAGATCTGAATTCCCAGGGCAAAGGAAAGGTACGGTGACAGCGAAATCCATCCGGTCAAGCTCCAGCTGATGAGTCCATTTTGTGCCTCCTGTTTTATGACGGGCTGCCGGTCGGTGGGGTGCTGAGCCACAGGAGGATAGGTTGCGGGTCTGGGGATAGAGGTAGGGATGAGGGGGATGATATGGGCAGACAGACAACACAGATTCTAACAGGGAGCTGTTGTGCCGAGAGACATACGCTGCACTACAAACCTTCATTCACTCTCACATACCCCCATACACCCTCATTACACCACACACACACACACACACACACACACGCAAACATACACACCTTCACTCAGTCTCACATACCCACATATCACATACCCCCTATAACCCTTTCACCCTTTCACCCTCTCATTCTAACTCTCACCCCTGCACACACACCCACACACACGCACACACACACACACACACACACATCACACACACACACACACACACACACACACACAAACACACACACACACAAACACAAACACATACACACACACTTTATCTCTCACTCTCTCACTAACCTCCCTGTGACCTGCACTGCTAGGTAAATTAGGCCCCTCAGGCGTGTGTGTGTGTGTGTGTGTGTGTGTGTGTGTGCGTGCGTGTGTGTGTGTGTGTGTGTGTGTGTGCGTGCGTGTGTGTGCGTGTGTGTGTGTGCATGCGCGTATGCACGTGTGTGAGCGGTGCGAGTGCGTCTCTGCCCCGCTCACATGCTCCATTGAGTCGCGTCTCTGTGAAGAGCGACGGGGCTTGTGTTTTCAAATGGAGTCGGTGGTGTGTTGCCGCCACCACCACCACCACCACCACCACCACTGCCTCTGCTTCTGTTGTTGTTGATGTTGTTGTTGTTTGCCGCTGCTAGCTGCTGCTCTTCAGCATGGAATCACAGTCGTGACAGCTTAGCCGCAGGCGCTATCTGACAGAGGTGGCATATGCAGTCGTACAGGTTATTTCAAGTCATTACCGTAGCGCGGGACGGAATTAGCTGCAGGCACGTTTTGTTGCTGCTGCTGCTGCTGCTGCTGTTGTTGTTGTTGTTGTTGTTGTTGTTGTTTGTTGTGGTGTTTTTTCCGTTCCCCGATGTGTTGTGTTGGTGGGTGATCCCTCCACCCTCAGTGGACAGCCAGCACCGCCAGCACGGGGCTACAGTCTGCAGTGCTGAGGATTTTTGCTGCACTAGGGGTGGTGGTTTATTAGATAGATATGTTGTTGGGGTTTATTTTTTTTTTTCCGGGTTGGGGGGGGTGGCTTTTCCATATTGATTCCATCATTTGTACTATTTATTTCCAAACTGAAATAGATATGCCACCAAAAAAAACAAATAAAACCCGGTCTGCTGAAAAGTGTCGGGTTTCCAGACGTTTTAATATAGCAAATGCATGTGTAAATACGGCCTGGGAGAGTGGCACCGCGGCGTGCCTTCAGCAGCCTGCGCTCTGCGCCGCCATTACCGGTTATGATTGCGGCAGCATGGCATATTTGCTGACCTTTCCCAAATGCCTTGAAAGAGCAGTCATCGATAGCAGTATATTATCCAATCGCTGCATAATTTATAATACGCTGTCAATACTTCTGATAGCTTTGCCTTTTCTCCGGGTTACAATTGACTGATAGATTTACATCTTTCAGCTAATGCGGCTGTTGTTACTGAGTCAGGCAGAAACGCCACGCGCCGCAGAACCCCGCCTGGCCTGCACTCAAGCCAGCCTCCTTTTTCAAAATGGTCAAAACTACAGGTGACTTCAGCCCTTATATTGAGGTATACATTACTGCTGAACACTGGTGTTTGCACACACACACCAGCTCTAATGGAGGGCACATAGGAGACTCTTATTGTGAAAAGCGATCCGGCGGTCGTAGGATGGGCCTAAGCCGGTGCGTGCCCATTGGCTGCCAATAATCCAGCGGTGTATTTATCCCGCTGTTCTGGAGGCGAAGGTGGCCCCTCGCTGCCGCGCTATTTTCCATCGCTGTATTTTGCTGACATGGATTAGAAAATAATGGAAGATTGTGTAAGAGATTGTGTTGTCTGTTGAAAGCAATTGACCTGCAGCTTGATACTGGAGATATCTGAGCCCAGGGTGCGTGAACAGATCGATGCTATTGTTGCGGGTGTGGGAGGACTCACTGGGTCTGGCAGCCTATGTGTGTGTGTGTGTGTGTGTATATACGTGTGTATTTGTGTGTGTGTGTGTGTGTGTGTGTGTGCGTGTAAAAGAATGTGTGTGTGCATGTGTATGTGTGTACGCGGTGTGCGTGCACTTGTGCCAGGCTATTGTGAACTGAGTGCCCCCCTCCCACCTGCCAGTGTTAGAGCAGGACAGCTGAACAGAGCTTCTTAATCACAGCTGTACTGTGTATACACACGCACGCACGCACGCACACACACACACACACACACACACACACACACACACACACACACACCACACACACACACACACACACACACACACACACACACACACACACACACACTCGCACACCTCAGCTTTGCGTCGTGGGTGCTATTACAGCGTGGGTGGCTTTGCGTATCGTCTATCGCTTATATGCGTGTACCTATGTAACCAAGGGCAACCCTCACATATTACATACGTGATGCATGCCTGTCTGCGGCGTGGGCGAACATATGTTCTCTGCGTGTTGCGTGGCGAGCAGGATCGTATCGTGGCGCCAACCAGCATGGTAGCAATCGGTGGTTACTGTCTTATCTTGGCGGGGGGGGGGGGGGGGGGGGTTCACTCCGGACGGACTGCAATACTACAGTACAGCATCGCGCACGGGAGAGAGAGAGAGAGAGAGAGAGAGAGAGAGAGAGAGAGAGAGAGAGAGAGCCATCAGTTGCCCTGACAACGCCGCTGCCCGTCAACACCTCCGTCGTAATAGTGACAAATTGTTCTTATTACATCAGCGTTAATTCCCCCCCCCCCCAGATCTGCCTCAGATGAAGATGCTTAGTCCCACGCTGATCAAATTGTGTCAGCGTAATTACTGGGAACAGAAGCCTATTAAAAACCAGGGCCCACGTCGTGGCGTCCAGTCTCATCCACCGGCCTATCACTCTCAGCATGCGTCTCCCCGGGTGAGGTGGGTGAGGCGGGTGAGGCGGGCAGGATGGGTAGTATGGGTGGGCAAGGCATGGATCAGTGGGGGCCGAGGGTGGGGCAAGTGTGGAGTGGTAAGTACATTTAGGAATGAAACAGTCAATATATATATATATATATATATATACATACAGTATATATAATATCCTGCAGACAGTGTCGTAATGCAGAATGAAGACAGGTCAGAGGGGCGGTGTTGGGGTGTTGGGGCTTTGGGGCGTTGGGTCGGTGTTACTGTTGGTTGAGATACATGCTTCTGATGTCCTTCAACAGCTCGCAATACGGAAGAACAGAAGATAAAGCCCTTTGAGACTGTCTTGTGATTAAGGGCTATACAAATAAAATTGAATTGAATTGAAGATAGACAGGCAACAGCGTTCGCAAATGATTTGTTTACAATCAAATGTCATATTCCCATCAAACAACCGCAAACTGCTCATAAAAGACACATGGCTTGGAGATTGATTTGTTCCAACTGGGTTTAAAAAGAATACTATATATTCTATTAGTATATACCGTATATATATAATTTGGTTCATTACTATGCAATCACATACCAATCTACTCAACACTTAGTCTTATGAGCTGAGAGTAGTCATATGGAATAAGTATAGTGTAGGGGAAATAGTTCACTTGGTTAAAGTGTTTTAATACAACCGAGGTAGTTATTTCACTCTGGATTCAGACAAACATCATTCACCGACTCCAAAGAGAGAGAGGAGTCGGTAAACATGGGCCGCAAACTCCCTCTGAATTATTAAAATGTTAAGATTAATAAAAGCTTTAACCCAGTTTTACAATAACCACAATTACCATAAACAATTTCCCACAGCAATATTGATATAGAATTAAAATTGCCAGTAGCTCAGCGGCAAATAACCTCTCTTCTCTTGCTCGCTCTCTCTCTCTCT
>PIJE02002239.1:55000-77553 GCA_002895965.2 Coryphaenoides rupestris
CCTGCCAGTTGTTACGGTCCACTGGGTAGGCTGGTAGGCTGATCTATCCAGCATACTTCTAGGTGGACACTCCCACTTGTGATGTCAAAAACCGGAGATGAGACCGGCTTTTGAAACCGATTGGAATGGCTAATCACGCCCACACCTGTTGGTATAATATATATACATATGCAGAGATCCATAACACTGGATCAAAAAAGCAAAACCCCGACCACGAAAACCCCTAACACAACACATGAGCAAGGAAACACAGGTGAGGGGAATTAAGTGATTCGAGTATTTTCTGAGTCCGAGGGCATCTGGTGGACAGGTGGGGAATGACAACTGAAGGAGGACAAGCAGGAAAACACAAAAACACAGAGACAGGGACAGAGACAGAGACAGAGACAGGGGCAGAGACAGAGACAGAGACAGAGACAGGGACAGGGGTGTGCTCGTGAACAGGAGCTGGGAGGCGGATGACTTTGAGATGTGGCTGAGAGGCACTGCGGTGGGGGTGGCGGTGGGTCGGATCTTAAGCAACAAAATGAGATGAGAAGAGTGTGACTTTAACTGAAGTGTGTGCGTGTGTGTGTGTGTGTGTGTGTGTGTGTGTGTGTGTGTGTGCGCGCGTGTGTGTGCGTGTGTGTCTTCCTCACTCCCTTGTCATGCGGAGGGGCAAAGGCATGAAGGTCAAACAACAAACCCACCCGGGCCCCACCCACCACAGGCCCACTGGGGACGACTTCCAATATAACCATGGTAACGTTAAGGGTCCCAACGGTAGCCGGGTGGGCCTGCGGTGGTCATGGCAACACAGGGTCATCCGAGACACGTTGCTGTGCTATAATGTCTGCAGTGGATTGTATTTTCTTTTACAACCCTGTTCGTCCAGTTTTATAGTTTTATTTTGCTGTGTTTTAGCCTTTTGGCCAATATTAAAAATGAGATTGAGAATCTAATCTCCATGAATTTACCTGGTTAAATATATACATATATAATCCCCCATAGATATGTGTTTTTTAATTTGTGTTTATACATACAGTATATACATACGGTATATAAGATTATATATATATATATATATATATATATATAAATAAAATAATATGAATAGTTGTACCGAATGAATCCCAGCTTTGGACTGGTGTGTGTGTTAGTCCAAGCGGTATCAGAGAGAGGGCCAATGCTCTGGAGTAGCAGCGTGCCATGATTTATTAAGACGACATCCTTTACTTGTACAATTGTTTATTAAATATGAATAGTTCATCTCATGACAGCTGGACATTTCTTTTTGCATGGATTGCAGCGCACCATGAATGATTCATGATGCCCTGCACCGCCAGACGCACTTTATCTAATCATCGCCACTTTGCCCGAGACAGAATCTAATACCTCCAGTGGACTCTCACGCCCGGCGCGCTAAATAAGATTAGACGTATAGATGAGCTACTGTCACATCATTCTTGCCGTTTCCAAAAAAAAAAATACAAATAAAGAGTAGAGAAGATAGAGTATTTATACCATTTAAATGGGAGGCGGAGTAGTTGTTTAGGTGCTTAAACAGTACATTACCGCACTAGCACATTAGCATGTGTTGGGGATGGAATTGAGTGATGTGGATAGGCAACTGTGTGGAGTAGTAGCACATCTGCATTAGGAGAGGAGTAAGGGGAGTAAGTCTAGCCCCCAGCAGATGACGCTGTGGTGCGGACTGTAAATATACAGCCCTGTCACAGTGTAACACAAGACAGCGCAATTCAAAACTCCAATAACCCCAAACTGAGCACTGTATCCGTGTATTAAATTAATATCCGCCAGACAATTTGTCTTTGTGTTGATTAAAATCCGACTGAGATTTTTTTACCGAGGGCTTCGGCGACGGTACCGTCAAGGTTGAAAAATAGACATTTCCCACACAGACGCAGCAGCAAACACATCCTGTGCTATACAGCCGCGCGTCCAGGCAGTGTGGAGTGTTGCTTTATCTGCTGCATTCTACAGTCTTAGCGATTGTAAAATGGTGTCTTGTCTTGTTGAGGGTCTGTTGATGTTGTTCACTACAGGGTGTGTGTGTGTGTGTGTGTGTGTGTGTGTGTGTGTGTGTGTGTGTGTGTGTGTGTGTGTGTGGAGCGGGTGGGCTGTGGGTAAGGTGGAGGGAAGGTGGAGACAGTAGCGGCGCGGTGCCTCAGACAGAGTGAGGCCCAGTTCTAGCGGGGTCACCGGAGACGACGAGGGGATGATGGATGGTGAGGAGGCCCTTCTGGGGGCCCGTGTGCTTACATGTCTGGCCCACTTGAAACCCAACTCTAAGTAGGGAGCGCGGGCACCATCACACACACACACACACACACACACACACACACACACTGTGTGCTTATTAGTATTACTATCATCATTATTGTTGTTATGATGAGAGACAGCCAGCCGTCTGGTGGAAGCGTACACAGCCCGGCTCCTTGCATGATGAAATTATTGAGTGCCCAGGTTTCCAAGACTCCAAGACTCTATCTCTATGAATCATGGTACACATATTGATATGGATATGTATACAGATGCACATACAGTACAGTAGACGCATATATTTATACAGCGGCATGGGGGACACGAGCCTAAAGTTGCAATGAAATGTAAGTTATGTCAACGCATCTTCATCATCATCTTCACAATCATTAGCATTATTAGCATTGTCACCTGAACCATGACCATCACCATCATCATCATCATCATCCTCATCATCATCATCATCACCATCATCATCATTATCATCACCACCATACTCATCATCATCATCATCATCACCACCATCCTCCTCATCCTCAAAGCCTTCCTATTCCAGCACCTGCTCGGCCCCACTCAGTAAGTGTCTAAGTAAGTGTCAGAATGAAAGTAAAGCACAGAGCCGCCATTGAGGCCCTGGCGGGCGAAGAAGGGATCTTTGGTTCAGAGGCAGATCTGGCATGAGATGTCGAATACTAACAGAGTCTCTGTTTCTTCTTCGCCCTCAAACAGCCCTGTGTTCTCGTCTGGCTCATTCTCCTTCCTCCCCATGCTTCTTCTCTCGCTGTCTCTCTCTCTCTCTCTCCCTCACTCTGCCTCTCTCTCTCTCTGTGGTGTGGCCCTGAATGCTAAATAATATAGGCTGGCTGTGTCAGGGCTCTGCAATGTGCAAAGATCCTGCAGCACTGAGCCACCACCACCACCACCACCACCACCACCACCAACAACAACACCACCACCACTACAACAACAACAGCAGCAGACCTGGAGATCAGACTCTCAGTGGGTCTTTCAATGGGTCCAACATGTCATTTATGGCAGCCTCATGCATAATCGAAGGTTGCACATCCGCCTGCAGTGTACGTCTGTCGTACGTTTTTTGGCCTGTAAAATCCAAACCATTCCCTGATAGTTGTTGGTTCTCGGTACTAACATGAGCACGGTTGTTCAGATGATGAACCACTCCATCAGCTAAGGGCTAGCACCGACGTGTCCCTAGCAACTGGTAAAGGAAAACGGAACGAGGCACGGGAGTCACCGAATCACTGGTTCACTTCTCGGCACGAAGAAAAATAAGCCCCGGCCAGTTGAAGGCAAATGATAAAAGAAAAAGTGACTGAAATGCAAACAAGAAGGCTACTTAAATACAAATATTTGATACGTTCATGTGAAATTATTCAAATCTTAAAAATCCAAAAAACAACACACGGAATATCGACACGACTGCAAATTCTGCCGCAAATCGCTGCATTCAAGTGACATGTGGCGTTTTGCCCATCTAACCCCCCCCCCCCCGCACACTTGTGAATTAAAGATGGCTTTTCATTTATCATGAATCATTCATGGTGCGCTGCAATCCATGCAAAAAGAAATGTCCAGCTGTCATGAGATGAACTATTCATATTTAATAAACAATTGTACAAGTAAAGGATGTCGTCTTAATAAATCATGGCACGCTGCTACTCCAGAGCATTGGCCCTCTCTCTGATACCGCTTGGACTAACACACACACCAGTCCGAAGCTGGGATTCATTCTGTACAACTATTCATATTAAATGTTATTATTTTATTTATATATATATATATATATATTCTTATATACCGTATGTATATACTGTATGTATAAACACAAATTAAAAAACACATATCTATGGAGGATTATATATGTATATATTTAACCAGGTAAATTCATGGAGATTAGATTCTCAATCTCATTTTTAATATTGGCCAAAAGGCCAAAACACAGCAAAATAAAACTATAAAACTGGACGAACAGGGTTGTAAAAGAAAATACAATCCACTGCAGACATTATAGCACAGCAACGTGTCTCGGATGACCCTGTGTTGCCATGACCACCGCAGGCCCACCCGGCTACCGTTGGGACCCTTAACGTTACCATGGTTATATTGGAAGTCGTCCCCAGTGGGCCTGTGGTGGGTGGGGCCCGGGTGGGTTTGTTGTTTGACCTTCATGCCTTTGCCCCTCCGCGTGACAAGGGAGTGAGGAAGACACACACGCGCACACACACACACACACACACACACACACACACACACACGCACACACTTCAGTTAAAGTCACACTCTTCTCATCTCATTTTGTTGCTTAAGATCCGACCCACCGCCACCCCCACCGCAGCCCCTCTCAGCCACATCTCAAAGTCATCCGCCTCCCAGCTCCTGTTCACGACCACACCCCTGTCCCTATCTCTGTCTCTGTCTCTGTCCCTGTCCCTGTCCCTGTCTCTGTCTCTGTCCCCGTCTCTGTCTCTGTCTCTGTCTCTGTCTCTGTCTCTGTCCCTGTCCCTGTCTCTGTCTCTGTTTTTGTGTTTTCCTGCTTGTCCTCCTTCAGTTGTCATTCCCCACCTGTCCACCAGATGCCATCGGACTCAGAAAATACTCAAATCACTTAATTCCCCTCACCTGTGTTTCCTTGCTCATGTGTTGTGTTAGGGGTTTTGCTTTTTTGATCCAGTGTTATGGATCTCTGCATATGTATATATATTATACCAACAGGTGTGGGCGTGATTAGCCATTCCAATCGGTTTCAAAAGCCGGTCTCATCTCCGGTTTTTGACATCACAAGTGGGAGTGTCCACCTAGAAGTATGCTGGATAGATCAGCCTACCAGCCTACCCAGTGGACTGTAGCAACTGGCAGGCCGATCTATTCACCATACATCTGGGTGGACACTCCCACTCGTGAAAGCCGGAGATTCTGAAGGCGATTGGAAGGGCTAATCACGCGCACACCTGGTGGTATAATAGGGCTCCTCTAAAGATAGCTCTTCTGAGTTTGCCTGCCTCCATCTGCACTTGGGTCCTATCCTTCGTGTCCTGCCGCTCTCCCTGTACAACACCTCCCTGTACACCACCCCAACAGCTCATTGCGGGCCGGTGATCGATGGCTTTATTGTTTTCCGGAAGAGACGAGAGCAGAGGGTGGGGGTGGGGGTAAGGGTGGGAAGGGTGGTGCAGGAGAGTTTCATTTCACGAGTGTCAGAAAATGACAAAACATGATGTGACCCCCCCCCCTCTGTTCTGTTAAGACGAAAACATGGATTTGAGTCAACAGGAAGTCGACAGCAATGCAGAATTTCAGAACTGTTTAAGCGCAGCTTACAAAAACGTTGCATATGGCTGTGAGAATCGTAGGGATATACAAATAGGTTTTTGGGGGAGGATCACAATGCTAACATGTTATGAAGACGGTGAGTTGACACAAGTGGACAACAGAGGAGCACCAAACCCATGGAACGCATCATGTGAGGAACAAATGGCGTGACCATCAATTATACATCGATGTACAGCAGGTTGTTGGCCGCGGCTTCCCGACGCAGGCGTACGGACACGCGTGTTCTAGTGCTCATAGATTCACTGAAACGGGCAGATGCACACTCTCTCACTCTCCCTCCCTCCCTCTTCCTCTCTCACTGTCTCTTTCTCACACTCTCTCTCTCTCTCTCTCTCTCTCACACACACACACGCTAGTCGCCCACACACAAACTGCTGAAGAGAAGATTCGGGTCTCCAAGGTTAAAGAGTCTAAGGTTCCGCCGAAGTCTTTGATGAGGCAAGCAATTCAGTAATCTCTGCTGCAAAGAACGGTCATTAAAAAACATGTTGCTAAAGTCTACGCTTCGCAACCGCTAATCTCAGGACAACAGTAGAACAGCAGCACCAGGAACATGCGTAGGGGCGTTCTGTCTCCCCGCACGGTGCCGAGAGCAGTCTGAACACACCTTCCAACAAAATATATATATATATATATATATATATATATTCACACGGTCTCTGAAATTGTTTTGTTAGCCCACTATTTAGTGGTACATTTGAATGCCTCTTGTCTAAATATGTACAGATTGTTATGTGGCGTCAGTCACAAAGTGGAGACAGGTCAGAGTCGTTGTAATGCAATCAGTGGCACTTGCGTCCAATGAAGCTCCCTAATTGAAAAGGTTACGGTTAATAGGCACGCAGCACAAAACAACAAGGAGGCGGCGTGAAGTAAACATCTAACAGACACAGCAATACGTGCTAATCGCTGTTAAAGAGCCTGCTCTCAAAGCGTGTGTTTTAAAACCATGTATTTTTCCCGATCGCTCCCCCACCCTTGCAACTGAACCAACTAAAAACACAACAAGGTGGAGAAGATAAAGAGAATAGATGGCAGCTGCTCAGGAGCTCCTTGCTTGAAGTCACTGCTTTCAACATCTTTGGGTTATTTGGGACCGAGTCTCTCTCCCCGCCTTACAATTAGCGCCGCCTTCATTCAAATCCCATATAATGGATTTTGCCGCTCGGGCCAATCTGGGACAATCTAACACCCGTAGTGGCTTCTTCATTTGCATAAGCCATGAACCTCATGGGAAACCTCCATGCTCTTCAGATGATGAGTTTGAGTTCCACCAGTCCTGCCGTGCTAGCTAACTAGCATGGCTGTAACCAGTAACCGTTGACCTTGGCTGGGATCATCTGGCTCTCAAACCCCTTGGTAGATAGACCCATAGCCCACATCCCACCAACCCCCCTATCCACATGGCCCTCCTTCCCTGAAAGGGCCCCTATTTTACCACCTGGTGTGAGTGTCTATTAAAGCCTTTTCAAAATGGGTCATGTGACTACATTCTCGTGACATCACAAGTGGAGCCTGGGGGATTGTCCATTGTTTTTATCTTATTTTAAATGGCTTGTAACGGCACTCACACCTGGTGGTAATATAGGGGCCATTTAAAGGTGTACAACATATGTAGTCCATAAGGTTGATTGTCACTGTAGCACTGTGGGTTCACCTCCATATTAGGGCAGCAATATCCACAAATAAGCACCGATAATGAGTAAAGTAATCTAGTTTTCCTTTCTATGCACTATTCTAGAAAATAAACATCGGTTGCTGATTTGTGTGTGTGTGTGTGTGTGTGTGTGTGTGTGTGGGTGCGTTTGTAATATGTGTGTGGGTGCGTTTGCATGTATGCGTGCATGTGTGTATGTGCGCGTGTGTGCAGAGCAGCCTCCCATCATAACCTAATTATTGCAGCAGCTTAACAACAGCAATTAGCACATTTCCATCAGACTACACCAAGAGAGAGCAAGAGAGAGAGAGAGAGAGAGAGAGACAGAGAGAGAGAGAGCGAGCAAGAGAAGAGAGGTTATTTGCCGCTGAGCTACTGGCAATTTTAATTCTATATCAATATTGCTGTGGGAAATTGTTTATGGTAATTGTGGTTATTGTAAAACTGGGTTAAAGCTTTTATTAATCTTAACATTTTAATAATTCAGAGGGAGTTTGCGGCCCATGTTTACCGACTCCTCTCTCTCTTTGGAGTCGGTGAATGATGTTTGTCTGAATCCAGAGTGAAATAACTACCTCGGTTGTATTAATTTTTAAGATTTGAATAATTTCACATGAACGTATCAAATATTTGTATTTAAGTAGCCTTCTTGTTTGCATTTCAGTCACTTTTTCTTTTATCATTTGCCTTCAACTGGCCGGGGCTTATTTTTCTTCGTGCCGAGAAGTGAACCAGTGATTCGGTGACT
This sequence comes from Coryphaenoides rupestris, assembly GCA_002895965.2. Taxonomy (NCBI): domain Eukaryota; kingdom Metazoa; phylum Chordata; class Actinopteri; order Gadiformes; family Macrouridae; genus Coryphaenoides; species Coryphaenoides rupestris. Next base: position 63,019 of record PIJE02002239.1, read on the forward strand.
CCCGTGCCTCGTTCCGTTTTCCTTTACCAGTTGCTAGGGACACGTCGGTGCTAGCCCTTAGCTGATGGAGTGGTTCATCATCTGAACAACCGTGCTCATGTTAGTACCGAGAACCAACAACTATCAGGGAATGGTTTGGATTTTACAGGCCAAAAAACGTACGACAGACGTACACTGCAGGCGGATGTGCAACCTTCGATTATGCATGAGGCTGCCATAAATGACATGTTGGACCCATTGAAAGACCCACTGAGAGTCTGATCTCCAGGTCTGCTGCTGCTGTTGTTGTAGTGGTGGTGGTGTTGTTGTTGGTGGTGGTGGTGGTGGTGGTGGTGGTGGTGGTTCAGTGCTGCAGGATCTTTGCACATTGCAGAGCCCTGACACAGCCAGCCTATATTATTTAGCATTCAGGGCCACACCACAGAGAGAGAGAGAGGCAGAGAGAGGGAGAGAGAGAAGAGAGAGACAGCGAGAGAAGAAGCATGGGGAGGAAGGAGAATGAGCCAGACGAGAACACAGGGCTGTTTGAGGGCGAAGAAGAAACAGAGACTCTGTTAGTATTCGACATCTCATGCCAGATCTGCCTCTGAACCAAAGATCCCTTCTTCGCCCGCCAGGGCCTCAATGGCGGCTCTGTGCTTTACTTTCAATTCTGACACTTACTTAGACATCTTACCTGAGTGGGGCGAGCAGGTGCTGGAATAGGAAGGCTTTGAGAGATGAGGAGGAATGGTGGTGATGTGATGATATGATCGATGAGAGTATGGGTGGTGATGATAATGATAATGATGATGATGGTGATGTGAGATGATGATGATGAGGATGATGATGGTGATGGTCATGGTTCAGGGTGACAATGCTAATAATGCTAATGATTGTGAAGATGATGATGAAGATGCGGTGACATAACTTACATTTCATTGCAACTTTAGGCTCGTGTCCCCCATGCCGCTGTATAAATATATGCGTCTACTGTACTGTATGTGCATCTGTATACATATCCATATCAATATGTGTACCATGATTCATTAGAGATAGAGTCTTGGAGTCTTGGAAACCTGGGCACTCAATAATTCATCATGCAAGGAGCCGGGCTGTGTACGCTTCCACCAGACGGCTGGCTGTCTCTCATCATAACAACAATAATGATGATAGTAATACTAATAAGCACACAGTTGTGTTGTGTGTGTGTTGTGTGTGTGTGATGGTGCCCGCTGCTCCCTACTTAGAGTTGGGTTCAAGTGGGCCAGACATGTAAAGCACACGGGCCCCCAGAAGGGCCTCCCTCACCATCCATCATCCCTCGTCGTCTCCGGTGACCCCGCTAGAACTGGGCCTCCACTCTGTCTGAGGCCACCGCGCCGCTACTGTCTCCACCTTCCTCCACCTTACCCACGCCGCCCACCGCCTCCACACACACCACACCAACACCACCCACACAGACCACACACACACACCCTGTAGTGAACAACATCAACAGACCCTCCAACAAGACCAAGACACCATTTTACAATCGCGAAAGACTGTAGAAATGCAGCAGATAAAGCAACACTCCACACTGCCTGGACGCGCGGCTGTATAGCACAGGATGTGTTTGCTGCTGCGTCTGTGTGGGAAATGTCTATTTTTCAACCTTGACGGTACCGTCGCCGCAGCCCTCGGTAAAAAATCTCAGTCGGATTTTAATCAACACAAAGACAAATTGTCTGGCGGATATTAATTTAATACACGGATACAGTGCTCAGTTTGGGGTTATTGGAGTTTTGAATTGCGCTGTCTTGTGTTAGCACTGTGACAGGGCTGTATATTTACAGTCCGCACCACAGCGTCATCTGCTGGGGGCTAGACTTACTCCCCTTACTCCTCTCCTAATGCAGATGTGCTACTACTCCACACAGTTGCCTATCCACATCACTCAATTCCATCCCCAACACATGCTAATGTGCTAGTGCGGTAATGTACTGTTTAAGCACCTAAACAACTACTCCGCCTCCCATTTAAATGGTATAAATACTCTATCTTCTCTACTCTTTATTTGTATTTTTTTTTTTGGAAACGGCAAGAATGATGTGACAGTAGCTCATCTATACGTCTAATCTTATTTAGCGCGCCGGGCGTGAGAGTCCACTGGAGGTATTAGATTCTGTCTCGGGCAAAGTGGCGATGATTAGATAAAGTGCGTCTGGCGGTGCAGGGCACTTTTTCAACCCCCTCCACACACACACACACACACACACACACACACACACACACACACACACACACACAGACACACACACGCAGACACACACCCCAGGCAGTGGCTTTGGTGGATGAGTGTGGCGGGAGAGAGAGAAGCGGTCTCCACCGTCTGACAATAAGATAGTTCAATGCATTTTGCAGAAGGCACCAGTGGGCAACTTGAGTGCTTTCCGCGGCTGCCTCGGTTTGGGGGGGGGGGCGTTGTGCGATGAAGGTGTCGCAATACAGGGTGCCAGCATGCAGACTACCTGGACCTGGATTGAAAATGGTGGTTTGGGGTGATGGTGGGGGGGGCATGGTAGTGTAAATATAAACACATGAGAGAATATACGGTATAAAACATATAATACACATGGAAAAGAAAGGCTTGGGCGGTCGCGGGTTTGTCGACGACGTTGGAGAGAGAGATGGAGAGGTGGAGGGAGGGAGGAGGTGGTGCGAGGAGAGGAAGAGAGAGAGAGAGAACGGAAAGAATGAGGCAAAGGAAGACAATACAACACATTTCAATACAATAGCTTTCGTTTTGAACCCCCACCCCCCCCCTCCCTCCCTCCCTCCCTCCCTCCCTCCATGCCTGCCTCCCTGCCGTAGCCCCCACCCCCCCCCCCCCCACCCCCGGCCCCCCCTCCTCTCCGCCTGCACTTCATTCTGTCATAACACAATAACTGGGCTCTGACGTCTTAAAAGGCAGTGGAGGAGCACAGAGGTACTCGCAGAGAAAATTGCAATAGCTCGCAGCGGCTGGAGAGAGAAATACCATTTTGTCTTGCTCAAGATGGATTCCACGGCGAGATTTCAGAGGACCAGTGCGGAATCAAAATGGAGAAGCTAAAGGGGAGGAGAGAGAACGTAGAGGGAGAGAGACAGAGAGAGAGAGAGAGAGAGAGAGAGAGAGAGAGATTGAGAGAGGCCATTTGAGATGGACAGCTTTCAAGTACACCCCAGAGTTTGTGCTTTAAGTGGAGATGTATTTGTATTGCCTTTGTCTTTGTTTTTTTTATTATTTTGATTTATTACAAGACAATCAAAAATTGTTTTGTATTGTTGTAATGATCAATTGCACAATGTTTTACGCTTTTACACAATCTCACATGACAGGCTTTTCCTAATATTACAAACAAAGAATTTATTTGATTAAAAATATACTTAAAAAATACAATACCCCTTTTTCATAATTCTTAAAAAAGAATACATGTCACTAAAACACAAAGCACATCTATATCTCCACAAGATGAATCCAATTTATTATTATTACCATCCTTATCATCCAGCCAAGGTTGGCCTGCACACACACACACACACACACACACACACACACACACACACACACACACACACACACACACACACACACACACACACACACACACACACACACACACACACACAGACACACACACACACACACACACACGTATACATGTTGGGATGCGGCCCCCCTCCCCCTCCCTGTTGTCATGGATTCCATGTGCTGGTTGCTTGTCTCAGAGCGGTGAATATAAAGCAGTGAAGGGGCCTCCAGGACATCAAATCCAGGGAACCTGTTGTCTGCTCTATCTAGGTCAATGCTCACAAAAGCGGTGCAATTTCTGCCTCGATCTGCATTTCGCCTGTTTACTTACCCTCAAGGTTGATTTCCCGTCTTTGCATGTATAAACACCAAACATGCATGGCAAATGTGAGCGCATTAGACTTCATTTTAATATCCGTTAGTCTCAAGTGGAATATTAAATACCGCCGGTGGTTTTTGTCGTGTGAATTAGCGGTCGGACCTGACATTTGAAAAATGCTCTATTTACACTATTAGTTTGAGCTGCACTGGTATTTAACAAATCGTGGGTATTCACAGTTTTCTCTTTCAGTGTTTTTTTTTCCACGCTATTTGTGTTCATCTTCCTTTTTAAATGAAAAGTCAGTATCACGCATACAACATAAGTATCTTCACACCTTTTATAATTTTTAGCAAGGCGGAAACATCGAGGGAACATTTAAAATAAAAATGTGGTCTTTGAAGAAATAAAGACATTTCTGCCTCGGACCACAGTTGAGCCAGACATTTATCTCGTTCCAGGTTACTAGTTATTGCCGATATAGAAATGTACTGAAATGTGCTGTATGCTCTGAGGGATTCTCTCACTATACATGAGGATGCACGGCATGTTCTGGGTTTTTTTCCCTCTGCAGAATTGATAGTGCCTCCAGCATTTCTGGCAGATAATGACTGAATAAGCAGGATATATTCTCCTACAGAATTCCTCCTACCAGCATACATTTTGTCTCTGGGAATTTTCACTTTTTTCCCCCCGGTGCGGATTCCAGCCAGAAATTGTAGTCGTAGTGGAAATCGACAAATGACACACATTGTGATAATCCAAATAAGTGAGTGGCGGGGGGGGGGGGGGGGGGGGATTGACTCTGTTGTTGTCAAACAAACGTCTCGTGCGTTGGATTGGACCAGGCCCAATTCAAAGAGCATTACAGCCCTTCTGTACGTTTCACTCAATGCTATAATAGCGTTGGGACGACATATTAGAACGACATCCCTTCCTTCTTCCATTTGGTCCCGGTGTGCTACCTGTGGTAGTGAAAGCACTAGTTTGGAGCACTCTTCGAAGCCATGCTAAAGCCATCACTGCCGTTAGCCTCCTCCTCCTCCACCACCACCACCACCACCACCACGCAGCAAAGACAATCTCCTGTAAATTGCTTTTTCGATCAGTTTTGACATCAATCCGCTCCCGGGGGATGGTGGGGATGCATGTGATGGCAGGGCAGGGAGTTTTCCTGCCTTATGGATGTTGACAAGACCACTCGGCCCGGTTGATCTGCAGAATTAACATAATATTACCCCTCACGCTGAACTGACTGTGACAGCCCGGACGAGAGGGCTGGCTCGGCCGCGTGCGGGAGGCGGAGCTAGCAGCTCTTGTGGCTTCCTCCTATCCAGACGTGAGAGACATGGGAATAGGAATGGGGGCTTTAAGGCTTAGAAAATAATTAGACATCAAGCGGAAGTCGCTTGGATCGGCGAGGCAATGACGGACACAATTGTGGTGTTTGTTTTTTTAAAGAGCATATATGCTACATGTGTGTGTTTGCTGGTGGCTGACTGATTAGCCAATGCATCACAGGCTTGCAGCCCCACCCCCCAGACTCTACCTGGGCCAGGTGAAGCTAATTAAGCCAGCCAGCGACCAAACACACACACACTCTCACACTATATTTATTGTAGATTACCAATTAACAATCACATAAATAATTACATAATCCATTAGATATCTTTTTTGTGATCAGTGCCCATCTGCACTTACGTACTTATTTGACGGCCCAATGTTAAATTAACTTCTGTTTTCTTTTTGCTCTTTCTGCTCCTCCTCCTGCTCCTCCTCCTCCTGCTCCTCCCCCCTCCGCTCGCAGGGCAAAGATATCTCATCACATCCACGGGAGCCTTGTACATCCTGGACGTCCTGCCTGAGGATGGGCTCAACAACTACCGCTGCACCACCCGCCACCGCTACACGGGGGAGACGCGCCAGAGCAACAGCGCCCGCCTCATCGTGTCGGGTCAGTGGTGGGAGGGGGGGGGCGGGGTCGATGGGGTGGGCGCAGGCCTTGGAGCGTTACCACCATAGTGATAGTGATAGTCTCGGGTGTCCCAGGCTATATAGGTGGACGGTGTGCTACAATCCCTGGTGCATACTGGCGCCCACGTACACCGCAGCAAATGGAAAATATAGTTTCCCTGTGTTCCCGTTGTACTGTAGTAGGAATATGAGGGTCGCGTCTAAACTCTAACAACGTCAACGTCTACAATCTAAACTCATTAACTTGATGCTTGAACATGGATGAGTTTCTGTGATGAAATCAGATAAATAATTTGATTTGTATTTCACACACGCACACACACACACGCGCGCACACGCACACACACGCCACTAATATCCAAATGAATGAATTAAGGCATGACAATTAACACATGACAATCCATGTCCTCCTCGTTCTCCTCCTCCTCCTCCTCTTCCTCTTCCAACCCCCTCTTCCAGACCCTACCAACGCCGAGCCGGGCATCCTGGATGGCTTCGAGCGGCGCGAGGTGATGATCAACCAGCGCGTGGAGCTGCCGTGCAAGGCGTCCGGCTTCCCGCCGCCCAAGCACCGCTGGCTGAAGGACAACAGCCCGCTGGAGCCCGACAGCCGCTTCCGCCAGACCACCACGGGCCTGCTGATCGAGAGCTCCCAGCCCAGCGACTCGGGCACCTACGTGTGCGAGGTGTGGAACACCTACGGCAACGCTGAGGTCATGGGACACCTGGTGGTCAAACGTGAGTCTTTTTCGGCGCGTTTCAATGTTCTTTTGTTATCGTTTGCTTTCGGATTGTGTCAATAGTGATGTGTGACATTTGGGACCCCGAGTGATCCGGGTTTCATTCCCGGGTCTTGTGCCCTCTGCTCATCATCTACACTTGTAATACTATAGGCAAAGACATATTTTAATATTTTTGGGATATTTTGCTTCTGTAACTTGTTCATAATATTATAATATACAATATATTCATAATGGTGGTAGTTTGGTAGTTTTAATTATTTTATAATTTTGCACATACAACCTAAATGTTTTCTAAAAATGACCATGACGATGCTTTTGCACATACGTACATACATACATACATACATACATACATACATACATACATACATATCATTTTACATGTTTCCTACTTGGAATATCTAGAGATTTATTGATATATTTTGATACATTTTTAATTAATGTGGTATTATATTTAACATTATTATTACAGTATTTTAACATAATTAACTGAAAGAAGAATATTTTTACAAAAGCCTCTTTCGATTATGAACCAAATATCATCAAATGTCAACCAAGTTCATCATTTGCATACGTGAATGGGGGAAACTAGAAGTCACAATGCAAAAAAATATATTATTTTGTGTATATTCATGACACGGTGAGGATATAATTTCACCTGTATTAGCTTGCCTTAAAGTGATCTCTTTGCAATGATATAATGATGGCCCAGAGGTTTTAGAGCTCTAAGGTAGATGCAAATATATACTGTATATAGATATATATCTATATAGATATATCTACCTATATATATAGATATATCTATACTATATATACAGTATATATATTCAGTATATAGATATAGTCTGGTATTTACCTGGTCCTGCTGTCACAGGAGTCTGAGACATCAAATCCAGAATATATTTTTGGGGGCACATGGGATATTCATGCATACATACACATGTATTTGTTGGGGTAGATGCAGATGTACTTGTGTGTTATACGGTGTCCTGTTTCCAATGCATTCATACTCCCCAGCCTCTCTCTCTCTCTCGCTGGCGTCCACCCACTGAGACACAGCAAACAGAGATACAGCATAAACAGCTGACACGCACGTCTGCACCCTCACCTACTATGTAGGATGTCTAGTCATACTTTACAGCTTTTAAATGCCGACTGAATCAGACTGAGCCTTCGACTGATCCTGAGCTAGGAATTGAGCGATCGTCTGATTTAACTCAACGCACTCTGCATGCGCACCCTTGTCCACTGATCTCCATATCGCTATAGAAACCCCAGTAAATAACACAACAACAACAGCAACCATAACTAAACCAGTGTCCCTGGGCGATCCTTCCCCGCAGAGCCCCTGAAGGCGGTGATCAGCCCCCGCAAGGTGAAGGGCAGCGTGGGCAGCAAGGTGTCCCTGTCCTGCAGCGTGAGCGGCTCCGACGAGTACGAGCTGTCCTGGTACCGCAACGGGGAGATCATCTACCCGGGCAACAACGTGCGCATCACGGGCGCCAGCCACGAGAACCTCATCATGGAGGGCATGGCCAAGAGCGACGGCGGCGCCTACCAGTGCTTCGCCCGCAGGGGCAAGATGTCCGCCCAGGACTTTGTCCAGGTCATCCTTGAAGGTGAGGCCACTGGCTGTAGCCGTGTGTGTGTGTGTGTGTGTGTGGGTTTGGGTGGGTGTGGGTGTGTGTGTGTGTGTGTGTGTGTGTGTGCATGCATGTGGGTGTTTGCACATGTGAGTGAGTGCACATGAGCGTGTGTGTGTGTGTGTGTGTGTGTGTGTGTGTGTGTGTACGCATGCGCAGTGACTGTGCAGAATCAGATTTGGGGGCCCAGGAAATCGATAAGCGGGCTTGTGTGTTAATGAGAGCCTGTTGTGCCTTTCTGCACAATAGGGTCCCATTAGGAAAATCAGTCCAGAGTTAAAACATAAAACACACACACACACACACACACACACACACACACACACACACACACACACACACACACACACACACACACACACACACACACACATATACACACACACACACACATATACACACACACACACACACACGCGCGCACATCAACAGACTTCCCAGCGGTTACCTCGGTGCCGTTGCTGGGGCAACCGGCTCCTGTGGCCGGAGCGCTGTAAAACAGAGGATATTGATCATCTATAATCACGTGGAGCACACCCAGGTTTATCAGAGAGCAGCAGCAGGCAGACACACACACACACACACACACACACACACACACACACACACACACACACACACACACACACACACACACACACACACACACACACACACATCTCAACAAACGCCTCGCCCTCTCTCTGTGGAGAAACAACCGTTCATGGATGCTTCGTCACCATGTCAATATTCTGGGCCACTGTTCTGCTCCAGCAAAAAAAAAACACCCCAAAAAATGTCTGTGACGGATGCTTATTGTCAAACATAGCAGACGACGGCGGGGAAGACAAATCAACATGTAATCGTTTGTTTGTTGCTATAGCTAACGTAATGTTTGATTGCTCAAAGGCTAAATATGTGCCCTGCGGTTTATTGTTTTTTTTAACAGAAAGACGCGAGACTTGCCGCTGTGGGATGAGCCGAGCTCTCCCTGCAAGCCACCGTCGCGTCCTAGCGGCCAGGAGGCAGGAACACACTCTTATCTCTTGCCTTATCTTTTGAACCGTCTTCATCTCTAATCTGATCGGGCACAGTGAGTGAATCCACTGCAGGACCTCGGACACTTTAGGCCGACCACCGCTTCATTAATGCGCAGCCTCTCATTGTGTATTTACACGGGCTCCCATCCGCACTGCCACTTAGCATGCGTCCCAGCTGTAGGGATCAGAGAGGTGGTCAGGGGAGGCAGGGAGGTGGTCAGGACACCTGGTGTAGATCCGGGGTTAAGAGTCTTCCTCACGGGCAGCTGTAGCCAAAGCACATGTAGCCAACGCCCCAGTTGCGGAAAGCAGGGTAGTCTGTCCGCAGCGCTACCTTGAGCATCCTCGAACGAGATGCTGACCTGTGCTCCTTAACAGAGATACACCTGAATTCACTGTGGGTTGCTCCGCCCACTGCCCACCTCCCTCCCCTGCCTTCCCTGTCGCGTTGCGCACGACCTGGATTGGGGCGACGATAAACGATGTGTAAACTAACGGGGAGAGATGGATTCCCACCAACCATCATGGAAAAGAGGTCCTGATTGGTCGGGAATAAGTTTGGGAAACGGGAATTTGAATTTTGGAATTTGACTCATTAAAGGGCTGAGTGATTGGCTGTGCATTTCAAAACAAATCACTCTCAAATTCTTGCTGTTGTTCTGTAAGCCAAAAGCATACAGAATGTGAATTTCGCTTAATTTGTCGTGCAAAAATACGACGCAAAGCACGCAATTTTAGCGGAAACATGTCTTTCCATATATTCATATCATGTCTTTCTGCTCAATTTAGGATGCGAAAGCTCAAAACCGCGACATGAAATGAAAATCCCCAATCTCAAATCTTCCTTACTATACACCTTTAACTCAACCTTCAACACAAACAAATGTCTCTCTCTCTTCCCTCCCCCCTCCGCCTGCAGACGGCACGCCCAAGATCCTGGTGTCGTTCAGCGAGAAGGTGGTGAACCCCACGAGCCGGTCTTCCTCGCCTGCACGGTGGAAGGGCACGCCGCCGCCCGGCTGCACCTGGTCGCTGGACGACGACCCCGTCATCAAGGACGGCCACCATCACTGGGCCACTACGAGACGCACGAGGGCCACGTGGTCAGCCAGCTGAACGTCACGCACACGCAGGTGCAGGACGGCGGGCTGTTACCGGTGCGCGTGCGCCAACTCCGCCGGGGCCGTGCACCACCAGGCTCGCATAAACGTAAGAGGTGCTTGTCAAATCAGCTCCTCCGCAAAACACACCTTTGTTGTTATTGCAACACACACGCACACACCACACGCACACGCAGACAGACAAACACACACACACACACACACACACGCACCACACCACCAACCACCAACACCAAGTTGTTGTTGTTGTGTCAGATGGACGTCGTTGTGGATGGATGTCGGTCTTCCTGTCACTTCGTCTGTCTGTCTGTCTGTATTTACTGTCCTGCATTGTCTGTCTGTCTGTCTGTCTGTTCTGTAGTAACTGTCCTCCTCGTGACCTGTCTGTCTGTTGTTCAGTCTTGTCTGTCTGTGTCTCTCTGTACGGCTGTACTGTCCGTCTACTTTTCTGTCTACCTGTTCACGGCGCTGTCCTGTCCTGTGTGTGTGTGTGTGTGACTGCCTGTCTATCTGTGCATCTTGCAGCTTTTTGTGTGGCCTTGGTCTGTGTGGTCCAACATTAGTTGCATGCTGTTATTTATTGACACATTTTTCTTTTTCCTACAGTATGTTCATCTGAGTGGTTAAGTCTTTCTCTTCTCCTACTCTCACTTCAGGCTTATTTCTTCCTCTCTCTTTCTCTATCGTCATGTGTTTACTCCTCTCTCTTCCGCGCTAACTAGCCTCACGTCAACCTTTGTTCCGTGCCAGTGTCTAGTACTGCTGCTAATATTTAGATCATTAATTTTGTTTTCTTTCATGGCTGTTTTTCTTCTTCACGCCATTGATCGGCTCGCCTACACTGGTTTCACAAGTTTAGTAAACTGAATGTGAAATGATACTAACTTCTCCACGTGCCCTCACTCTGAAGTCAAACCAATTATCCTGCTTTGCAACACATACGCATATCTGGAAATTATCTTAAAAGTGGACTGCTTACTAAATACGCCCGGAGCGTCACGTCATTTGTGTATGCAGCAATACATTTGTTTGCCTGTGTTAAATGTGCTAAATGTGTGTGTGTGCGAGTGTACATGTATGTCTATGTGAGTCATCATGTTTTAGTAACTGAAAGATCTTACAACAATATGTCTTTTAGTTTTGGAGAAACATGCACGACCCTGCTGCTTGTGCCGAGGCAAACACAGAGTGGGGAGGATGAGGTATTTAAAAGCCTTGACATTAAAACAGTTCTGTCTTTCAGCAGATGCTCAGAACTTGTCATTTCACAACCTCCTGCTCAGAGGTAAAAACACAACAGCAAAATCTGAATACAGTCGGTCATTTGCACACCTGAGCAGTTAGCAAGCGTGTGTGTGTGCACAGAGCATTTTGACACAACGTGGGAGAAAGTCCCTCGCTGCTCGACTCCTGTTAGCGTAGAATTAGAAACAACAAGGAAAAACATTTCAGCTAAGACTTTTGACTTTCATAACACGGTGTTTGTGTACACCTCCTCCCTGGAATTATGTTTATAGAGAGTCCCTTCTCCCTCTCTGTCACGTTCCATAGGCCGCGCCAGCATCCGACCAATGAAGAACATCACGGCCATCGCGGGGCGGGACGCCTTCGTGCACTGCCGCGTGATCGGCTACCCCTACTACTCCATCAAGTGGTACAAGAACTCGGTGCTGCTGCCCTTCAACCACCGCCAGCGGGCCTTCGAGAACAACGGCACGCTGAAGCTGTCCAACGTGCAGCAGGTGGACGCCGGGGAGTACAACTGCAAGGTCATGGTGCAGCCCAACAAGATGGACACCCAGAGTGTCCACCTCTGCGTCAGAGGTGAGCCCTGATTGGCTGAGAGCGTCATGATCATAATATAAAATCCTGATATCAGTCATTTCATATCTCGATAACGATATATATATCACAATATAGCAATTTGTCAAATAAATAGGCTATATAAAATAACCCCAATATAAATCCTATTTCTGTATAGCCCAGTATACACAATGACATTTCTATAAATAATAAATAATCATAAATAATGTGGATAAAATCACTAAGTGGATAAAGACAAATCATAGAACAGTCAGAAAATTCTGGTAAGTTCAGAAAATGACATGAAATGCAGCCTTTAAATCCAGGAAAAGACTTATACCATATCACAATATTACAATATACAAAATCTAAGACGATGTCTAGTCTCATATCACAATATCAATATAATATTAACATATCGCCCAGCCGTAGTTTAATGGCTATTCATACATGAATTCCTTTGTAGTGTATGTTGGGGATTTTTTGGCATGTGAACAGTGGTTAAAAAAAACTAATTGGACACCAGGATCATAGGGACTAAGGTAGTTCTGGGCTCCATCCTCAAGGCCACCTGTCGGCATCCTTGTGCGAGACACCTCCTACCTGCCCCTTAATGACGTGTGTCTCAATTCACTTGTTGTACGTCGCTTTGAAAGAAAGCATCTGCTAAATGATCAAATAGCAATAAACTAGCTCGTAAATACACCATCACACAGTGACACATCTCGTTTGGTGAAATCTGCAAGTGAGTCATGTTTTCACATTCATAAATGAGTATTCTACGGAACAGACCGCTTAGCCCAGCCTCCTTAGAGTTGAGAAGGTCAACGTGTGGTTAAGAGCCAGCGTTCAGCAGCGTTTTTCACTGGGATCCTATGAATAGCTGTGTGCGTCTAGTGCAGGTGAACCGTCTCCTGTACTTCTGCTGCCGCGTGTCACCGAGTGGATACCCGTTAGTTGGATGGCGGGCAAACGCTGGCGGTCTTTCTAAAGCGCGAGGTGGAAAAGCAGAGGGAGATAATATAAAGCAACACTTCCCAGCACCAGCAGCACCAGCAGCACCAGCAGCAGCAGCAGCGTTGGCCATGCGGGCGCATTATTTAATATGCTCGGCTCCCGCTTAAACGCCAGTGGAGTGTCTAGTGGAGGTTTCCCAGGAGTCCATTACGCCCACTTTGTTGTGAATTAAATAAGCCGCTATAAAGGGCCGTTCATTTCGTTTTGATTTGGAAAATCGCTGGACCCTCAAACACAGAGAGAGAGAGAGAGAGCAGGAGGGAGAGAGAGAGAGAGAGAGGGACCCCCCCCTTCTCTTCCCCCCCCCCCAGGGAGAGCCCCACACTTGGAGGTCCATCGGCGTTGTCTTGAGTCTAAAGTGCTGAGGTGATTATGCATGTCATACAAATAATAATAATAATAATAACCGTACGGCGCTATATGGAGATGTAGCGCCCCTGTGGCTACACATACATTAGATATAAACAGACTGTACTGTAGCACCTTGTAGCTCTACATATATTAGATATATGTAGGATCATAGCTATATATATATACAGTATATATTAGATATAGGCAGGATATATCGTAGCTATACACTTATATTAGATACATGTATTAGATACATCAGAAGGCAGAATGTATCATGGAGATATGACATGTACAGTATATATATATGTATATATACTGTATGTATTTGATATAGACATGTTTTCAGAGAAACTACTTTGTTACCCTCCACTCAAGACTAATATTTTCTCTCTCTATATATATATTCTCTCACCCTCTCTCTGTCTGTCTGTCTGTCTGTCTGTCTGTCTGTCTCTCTCTCTCTCTCTCTCTCTCTCTCTCTCTCTCTCTCTCCTCTCTCTCTCTCTCTCTCTCTCTCTCTCTCTCTCTCTCTCTCTCTGGCTCTCTTTCCCGCCCTCTGCTACTCTCTACCTCTCTCTACCTGCTTGCCACCCCCCAGTGCCGCCCTACATCCAGCCCTTTGAGTTCCAGCGCTTCACCATCGGCCACACACACAATAACACACGTCATTTATAGATTCCATTCCACACTTTCCAATCAGACTACACTAATCTGATCAGATTCAGAGACGTTGGTGAATCGAGGCTCCGCCCACTCACCTCGGACGATCAGCTGACTCTGGTGCTCCACCACGGCCGCCTCGTTGCGGGCGATGCAGGTGTAGTTGCCGTTGTGGTCGGGCGTCAGGTTGGAGATGCGCAGGGAGCTGGTGAAGTCGATGTTGTCCACGGTGACGCCCAGGCTGGCCGGGATGGGCCGGCTGTCCTTCTGCCAGGTGATGTCCAGGGGCTGGTCGCCCGACATCACCACGCACGGGATGAACACCCGTTGGCCGATGGTGAAGCGCAGTGGAA
>PIJE02002240.1:0-5000 GCA_002895965.2 Coryphaenoides rupestris
GGAGGGAGAGATGGAGAGAAGGAGGGAGGGAGGGAGATGGAGGGAGAGATGGAGAGAAGGAGGGAGGGAGGCAGGATTATCTTCTTGTCGTAGCATTTCCATCTTTCTGTTTGCGTTGAGCGTTTTCACGGACTGTTGACTGCGCATCGATTCTGACTCTCGAGTCGACGGGCGGCGCAAAGAAATCGCAAAGGCCTCGCTCGCCGTGGCGCGCCGCTCAACGTTGCCGCCGTGTGCGCTGCCGGCCGTGCTCAAAAGTTCAAACATTTTCACCTTTGACCTCGTTTGCCGCTGCGTTTGTGGCCAGAAGCGACACAGGAAGCAGGAAGAGAGCGATGGATGAAGAAAAAAAAAAACCCACACATACTCTGTGCTTCAGAGTTCACCGAACTCGATGACACGACGTTCAATGCACACCACGATCTCGGCACGAAAAGTGATGGAAAAGAGAGACAGAGAGAGAGAGAGAGAGAGAGAGAGAGAGAGAGAGAGAGAGAGAGTCCCTCCCATGTGTTGTAAGTACACTGTGTGTGTACTGTATGTGTTGCTAATCTGATATTTTCGTTTGGTTTATCTTTATATATTATGCATCAAACATGTATGTGAAAATTTGAAAAGAAAAATCTAATATTCACACACACACACACACACACACACACACACACACACACAGAGGTTCCATCGCTACCTGAGGTCGTCGTCTAAACCCAGTGGTTCCTTGCGTTGTATTGGGCGATGCAGACTCGCCGCCAGTGCAACCAATCACAGCGCGGTGGGAGGGGTGAAGTGGCTTCTGCGGGTTAAAAAGTAATAAGTTATCACAAAACCACCCCTGGCAGAAACAGACACACACACACACACACACACACACACACACACACACACACACACATTGCTGGATTCTACGTCTTCCAGGAAGAGCCCAAGGAAGTTCCTGGAAAGATACAGCAGCAACAACAAAAACAGTGAAACCCCCATCGGCCGCGCCTGGCCCGGGTCTGTTCTATTCAATTACATTCTATTCAATTACATTCTGTCCGATTGAACTCTATTCTCGGACGTGCTATGTCTGTCGCCGCAGAGGGGTTTCACCGAAGTCGTCCCCGAAAAAAACAACACCGGAATCATGAGTTACACCGGACCGGAATCATGGGCTACACCGGACCGGAATCATGGGTTACACCGGACCGGAATCATGGGTTACACCGGACCGGAATCATGGGTTACACCGGACCGGAATCATGGGCTACACCGGACCGGAATCATGGGTTACACCGGACCGGAATCATGGGTTACACTGGACCGGAATCTTGGCCACACTTGACCGGATCAGGAAACCCCATGATTCAGACACATACACAGAACGGGGGGGGGGAGGAGAGAGAGAGAGAGGGGGGGGGGGGGGGGGGGGGTGAGTGGGGGAGGAAGGAGGGGGCGATTATCACGGCCCTTGGACAATGTTAAACGTGTTTCCAGTGCAATAAAGCTCCCTTTTGAATGTTAAACTGAATTCGGAAGCGGGAGAGAGAGAGAAAGAAGGAGGAGAGAGGATGAGAGAGAAGGAGAGAACGAGAGAAGAGAGAGAGGGGAAGAGTGACACTAAGTGGCCCAGGGGGATTTGCAGGGACAGAGAGAGAGAGAGAGAGAGAGAGAGAGAGAGAGAGAGAGAGAGAGAGAGAGAGAATGAGAGAGAAGACATAGAGGGATGGCATGGCGACAGAAGAGGGTGAGCCAGGGAGAATAGAACTACTGTTCTGCTTGCCGGCCATAAACCCAAGGCCCCGCCCCTTCACCCCTCCATCAACGACCCCAAAGGGAACCACGGCACTGCCGCCACAGTGAAACCAGACCGGCGCTGAACCTTGCTCTCCTCGGGTGCTGCCGAACGCCAAGCTATGCGAACCGGTCGTGTTAGAAGATCGCCCGTAGCTCGCTTATTAATGCCGTTACCCGTGGCCGACCGACCCTCAACGAACCTCTCAACGGAACCCCCACCACTAGCCCTAACCGTAACCCTAGCCCGCAAACACCGTTTTATACAACAAGTCAGAATACGTCGTGCACTACACGTCTGCGTGACATCACAAGTGAAATGTACATCTTTAAGATGCGGTTTACCATGTCGGTACAGTAAACAGTCCCACCTGGTGGTCGGCTTGAGTAGACTGGATTAAGTAAGTCAATGCGTCTGAAGGTGGACATCCACTGTGATGTCACTAGACGGGAGTCACATGGCCAATTGTGAAATGGCTCGCGGTTGGTAAATCACACTCACACCTGGGTGGCGTAATGTGATCCCCTTTAATGAAACGTTAAAGTGTATAGATTGTATAGAGAAGTTCAGGCAACCAGGCTTTGCTTTGAAGTTAATTGGTTGAATGCATTATGGGGCATGTGTCCCATAATGTCAGGCAAGACGGGTCAGTGTGGTGTGAGAGAGAAGAGAGATGAGAGAGAAAGGGCTATGCATGTTCTCGAATGTTCCCCTGTGGTCTATTGGCAATGGCTTGTGTGTGTGTGTGTGTGTGTGTGTTGTGTGGTGTGTTTGTGTGGTGTGTGTGTTGTGTGTGTGTGTGTGCTGTGTGTGTTGTGTGTGCGTGTGTGTGTTTGGTGTTGTGTTGTGAGGATTGATTGGCCTGAGTTGAAATAAAACCGCGAGTGAATGAGAGGGAGAGAGAGTTGAATGAAGAGAGAAAGTCCAGAAAAAAAGGGGAGAGGCGGAAGGGGGGGGAGAGAGAGAGAGAGAGAGAAGAGAGAGAGAGAGAGAGAGAGAGAGAGAAGAGAAGAGAGAGAAGAGAGAAGTTACTTGAAAAGTTTTCAGGAAGAGGTTTGTCCCTCTCTTTCTTGGCAGATGTCTGCTTACTTATTTTCCACTGACTGGCCAACACTTCACACTCACACTCTCTCTCTCTCTTCTCTTTCTCTCTCTCTCTCTCTCTCTCTCTCTCTCTCTCTCTCTCTTCTTTCTCTCTCCCCCCTCCGCCCTCACCCCCCCCCCTTATGACTTATTCCGGATTCCCCTTTTTTTTGGACTTCTCAAAGTCATCCCCATATCCATCCCTCTAGTCTAGTCTTAGTCTAGTCTAGTCTAGTCTAGTCTAGTCTAGTCTAGTCTAGTCTAGTCTAGTCTAGTCTAGTCTAGTCTAGTCTAGTCTAGTCTAGTCTAGTCTAGTCTAGTCTCTAGTCTAGTCTAGTCTAGTCTAGTCTAGTCTAGTCTAGTCTAGTCTAGTCTAGTCTAGTCTAGTCTAGTCCAGTCTAATCTAGTCCAGTCTAATCTAGTCTAGTCTTGAGTGAGTCTTGAGCTAGGCCCTTCTAACCCCTTAACTGCTCCCTAACATGAGTGTATCGAAATAAAAAAGGTTAACAAAAAGTCACAAATTAAAATGGAAATAGTGTGTATATATATGTGTGTGTGTGTGTGTGTGTGTGTGTGTGTGTGTGTGTGTGTGTGTGTGTGTGTGTGTGTGTGTGTGTGTGTGTGTGTGTGTGTGTGTGTGTGTGTGTCTGTCATCGCATCGCTCGGTTGAACTCGAGGCTCTGAAGTGTGTTGTTCCAACGCATATTTTCCTCGCTAATCTGATTTGCGCGCCGTTAATCCCGGGTCAAGGAGCGGAATTCCAACCCCGGACAATACACACACGTGTGCACACACACACACGTGTACACACACACACACACACGTGTACACACACACACACACACGGTTAGACACTGGGACACTGGGTAGTCCATGTTTAGGGTTAGAAAGAGACAGCTAGCAGAAATAGCAGGTTAGCTTAGCCCTACCGAGAAGCTAAGCATCTGATGCACACACACATGCACACACACACACACACACACACACACACACACACACACACACACACACACACACACACACACACAGCCTCACAGAGCAGAAACAGCCTCTATTTAAAGTGAGGTTTTCTGCCTCACTCTGCCCTGTTAGAGGCAACACACACACACACACACACACACACACACACACCAGTAAAGAGGCCAGTAAAGGGACCAGGCCGGTCTTTCAGTGGAGTCCAGATCCGGTCTTTGGTCTTTCTTTCAGCCGAGTCCAGATCCGGACCCGCTTCCAGGTTCCTGACACTCCAGGTCAGCTGGACAGGGAAACGTGCTTCAGGGGGACGGGGGGGCACACGGCCAAGAATGGACACGCAATACTTGGTGTGTGTGTGTGTGAGATGAGTGTGTAGTGTGTGTGTGTGTGTGTGTGTGTGATCTGTGTGTGTGTGTGTGTGTGTGTGTGTGTGTGAGAGGAGAGAGAGAGAGGAAGAGGAGAGAGAGAGAGAGAGACAGGAGAGAGAGGAGGCGATATATTTTATTATCTTATCTAATGCCTGGAAACTGTGTGTGTGTGTGTGTGTGTGTGTGTGTGTGTGTGTGTGTGTGTGTGTGTGTGTGTGTGTGTGTGTGTGTGTGTGTGTGTGTGTGTGTGTGTGTGTGTGTGTGTGTGTGTGTGTGTGTGTGTGTGTGTGGTGTGTGTGTGTGCGTGTGTGTAGTGTGTGTGTAGTGTGTGTGTGTGTGTGTGTGTGTGCATGCCTGTGGGAGTGTGTGGGGGGGGGGGGGGGCAGAGAGGCAGGTCAGAAGAACAGACAGACAGAGCTGTGATAAAGCGAACAACGGAGTCGTTCAGTAAACCATGAGTCAGAGTCAGAGTCAGAGTCGCCGACCCCGGACTCCCTCCGCGCGTGATTGATTGGCCGCACAGAAATAGATCACGGATGGTGAACACATTTTGGCAGTTTTCTGCGAAAGAACTGCGGAATGTCACACTTGGATGAACGAATTGGATCGGCATTGGTGTGTGTGTGTGTGTGTGTGTGTGTGTGTGTGACGACAACAACAACAACAACAACACCACCAAGCTGCTTTAGCGTTTGTGCCGAACCCTTTGGGGTCAACGCCAGATTTTTCTTCGTCATGCAAGTTGACAGCTTGTTTGCAGACAAGACTCGCTCTCTCTGTCTCTCTCTCTGTCTCTCTCT